>JAAIXI010000224.1:4311873-4622591 GCA_013403645.1 Heliconius nattereri | reverse complement strand
TTTAAAATATTCAGTAAAAAAATTCTGTCAAGTAAAGCTTATTACATTGTTCAAGAATATTTAGAGGACAAACATGTATCGAATTAATGTCTATTAAATGTCATGCAGGATAGCTGCCAGCTAATGTAATAGATTGTACCATTGATTTTGAAAAGAGCAACTGTTGAGTTTCTTGCCGGCTCTTCTCAGCAGAACTGCCTTCCGAACCGGTGGTAGCTTTTTGTTCATATGTTCATTCGACGATTCAAAAGTGCTTATAATAATTGCCTATTTGAATAAAGAATATTTTGAATTTGAATTTGATCACGCACATGATTTATTACTCCACCATTTACCTTTTATCTAAAATGCTCAATGTCAAATCAATAAAAAATATTAACTTCAATAATATATATTAAATTTAAAATATTAAAAAAATATTAAAATAAAAATGTAGTTACATTGATTATAAAAACCAAAGGGGCAAAGTTAGATAACATATTAATTAATGGATGAGCGCCTTTAACGTGAAAGCAAGAGTTGCGAGTTCCGACCACAATCTCTATGTTGCGTGTAGTTCGGTTCGAGAGGCCGTTAACACTACACGCGCGCGTTGACAAGTAAACACTACCTGCTAAGTGCACGCTTTCGAGTGAATACTAATTAATTGTTATACAACTTAACTAAGGATTTAATTTAAAAGTAAGTTGATTTTTAATTGAAATAATATTTTGCTTAATAAAAAAATATACATATAAATATTTTTACAATGATATGGTGTTACACATTTTAAGCCTTACCTCACATAGAACCACTCCTATCAATTATTTTTTTTTTATTCTGTGTTGTCTTATTTCTGGTGATTTTTTATTTTTATTAGATAATTAGGTAATTATTTACGAAATATTAATCACGGATTCGATTATTTCCTCTAAATATTTATAATAATAAAATGAAATGTACATATACAATTCTTTGGCGCCTAAAAAAATATAATTAATATAACCATTTACTTTTTTATTTATCATGTTTTCATTTATACACTATATGGGGTTATAATTGGTAAATTTTGATAGTCAGCTTCATGCTGTACTCCGCGTATAACAGAATAGACAGAGGGATGTTAGTGCTGAGACACTCCGTTCCCCACTTTCCGCCGAACTTTTCGAAGCATTGCGGATTGAGTGGCGCAACTCATCGCCTGGCCTTGATGCCAAAGCCGAGAAATGAAATATCAATAAATAATAGAGGGGATCGAACCCATAAACATCACATATAGGCATATGCCTCATAGAATAGGCAAGGTACTATATATGTACACTAACGAAATATCCTTGCCTCACGTGGTCTGAATACCATACATAAATGTATGAGGAATTAAAAATTAGAAACTTTCCGCATCTAGAATACTAATACTTCGACGAAATAAAAGAATGTGAGTTTAAGAAGACAGAAACAACGAGTTTAGTTTAGTTTAATTTACAAGTTTGTGACTTTCTCTAACGATTTTTTGTTGAAATATTTAAACTTTTCATATTTTTTTGCGTATTTTAGAACATGCAGTATTATATAAGAATGTGAAATTTAATTTAATTTTAAATAATTATACATATAAGCTTAAAAACGTTTCACTAAAATAGCTATGTATAAGTATAATTTTTAGGTACAGCCATTTTCTGTATGGCTCAGTAAATTTGTATGAAATAAAAATAAAGTTTTAAATTCTTTAAATTTTGTTTATGCTACTTATTTTGTTAATTGCTGCAAATATCATCAATTTAGGTATATAAATTCCATATTATATTAATTGAGTAGGAGTAGGCAAGTGTGGCTATACAGTGTAAACACAATAGTTGTCAATTCGATTCCTCTTAAGACAATGAAGTAAAAACTGAAGCGCGGCGTTGAACTCCATCATACATCATACTCACTATTTCACATTCAGACGGAAGTGAAAAACGCAGTGCCTTACTATTGTAATAGTTCTCTTTGCGTACCCTGATTCGGAAAAAAGCGTATAGCTGAAAATAAACAAAATTTAAATTCGTCATGTCATAGAAGTTCCATACATTTTAATTCTCTATTTTACACATTTATATATGTACCATAATCGCCTTCTTAATAGTATGTTTATTTAGCTCGTCGTACGCTACGGCAAAACAATATTTCAATATTGGCATTTCACGACAAGACACAGCCAATGTAAATCAAAATATTTACTTTAGTTCTAGACATATACGAATATATATACTAGAATATCTACAGCAATATAGATAAATGAATACGTAAAAAAATAATTTATCGTGTTAGGAAGACGTTATAATTTATTTAAAAGACATATAAGTGTATGCATAATATAAATTTTCTAGGGATTTCAATTAAAAGATGTCCAATATAAAATATATACAGTCAACCATGGTCTACCACCGGCGCATCTAGTGATGGCTTGGATCATTGAACAGACTTGTTTGTGTTATCTTTTTTTTGGGAAAATTTTTAGTAAAATTTCTGGGATGGACAGCATCTTTTAGGGTGGCAACGGGTCACCCGGCCCTCCTTCCTACGCCCATGCGGTCAACAAGCCACTTACACGTGGCCACTTTGAAGTTAGTATTTGTTGATTTATGCACAGTCTCTGGAAGAAAATATTGAAATGTAAGAAAAATCCTAAAATCGAATCTGTGCAGCCAGCAGAATCTATAGCTATCTTCAAGTCAGCGACGACCTATTGACCGTACTGTACTTTCATTATTTTGCAGTTCTCAACGAAATCTTGGGATAAGAAGAGCCTTGAATTACCTTACGTTTTACTCGTTCAGAATAGTAATGCTTACAAAAGATTCAATATAAATACATATATAATACGCCTTACAATTGTTAAATCGTGTCGTTCCTTTTGACCTTGAAAATGTCACACATACCTGTATCAAGGCTGTCTTATGATATAAGACATTTATCTTAGACATATTACAAAAAATGCCTCAAGACGGAATTACACAGCGTTTTTTTTAAATTATAAACAAGTTTTTAGCTTTTTGCTGTACCCTGTAGGTTTTCTGTTCTGTTCTGTTCGCCATCTTCCGAAGAATTCTGGAGACATTGCGTGTTGAGTGGCGGAATTCAATGCCTTGATACTAGACTGAAGAAATGAAAATATTATGTGTCCCCAGAAACGTTAACCATTTCATTTCCTCGAGTGGGAATCGAACCCACCCCATCTGTCGCATTACCAGTCACACAACTTACGTAAATGTAAAGAAATTTAACATAGAGAAAGTGAGAGGGCTAATTAATATTTAAATTAAGTATAATACCTACATAAGGTAAAATAGTGATTGACTGTTTTAGAAGCAGGTTTTTAAAATTTATACAGAATATAACAATATTTAACATTTGTTTTTATTCGTAGAAGCTTATAAATCTCAACCTTAAGTTATATTTTATAACTATAGTAGATCTTGCATTTATGACTAACTGAGAACTAAGAGTTCCACTTCAAATTCATTTTATATGGCTGAAAGTTAATTGGAGATGGCTCACCATGTATTATGCTGCATAATTTTAATCTTTATAGTTTAGCCGATTTTTAGAGTGTTAAATCAAATATTCTAGAACGTAGCTTTTTATGTTATCGGTAAATGCCTTATCATACTGTCCACCTCTTGTTAAGAAAGAGAAGAAGAAAGAGAAGAGAAGAAGAATCCAAATTATTTTTTCCTGCTAACATTCTGTATTAGTTTTAAAAACTTTATTTTGTCTTTATAATATGTTTTTCTTTTTTATCGTAGCTTAATTTAAATAATTTAGTTTCTGTATATAATTAAATCAGCTTCACACTATATCCCGCACACAGCAAGGTAGGCAGAATGAACCTAGTGTTAAGACACTGCGTTCCCCACTTTCTACCGAATTCTGGAGGCTTTGCGTGCTGAGTGGCAGAACTCAACGCCGCGCTTTGCTTCGATACTGGAGCGAAGAAATAGAAATATAAATGTAAACAAATATTTCTCTTCCTCGAGTAGGAATCGAACTCACAACCACCGCGTTACACACCCTTGTACCACAACGAATATAATATATACAAAAAAAATTTTGAAATATATACTTGGCTTCGTCTAGCTGAAATTCCAGAACATTGAGAAAGTAGCGTCGATTTCATTCGATATACTCAGTTAGATTATCTATTGCAATATTTCCTTCGATACGTTTCAAAACTCTTTAGATGTTGGTTAAAGCTGCTAACTACAAAATGGGTCGCGTTACTCAATGTTTTAAACCTGTTATGAACTACCGAGCTTTAAGCAATTAATGAAGAGTTTTTGTAAAATTACTTAAATAATTATAAATTACTTTTAAGGAAAACCAATAAGAAAATTATCTTCCTTATTTCTTAATGTTATGAAATGTAAGTAATTGCGTTAAACAATTATTTTTGATGATATCTGCTCGAAGTCTCGTGAAATGTATAGTTTGTGTATAACTAAAAGACTAATACTGGTATGATAATTTGTTCAAATACTTTTATATGTTTAACGTTTGTATAAAAATAAACTTGTCCGAGCAAAATTATATAATGGTTGACAACCTGTTGGTTGATTTATTAAGTTACTTTTATAGACTTCTTTTTTTTGCTTTAACCCATACATAACAGGGTAGGCAGAGGGAACCTAGTGTTAATATTTCAGTTCCTCGAGTGGGAATCGAATTAACTACCTATCACGTATACGTTAACGCTTTTACACCTGCACCACGACTGTTTAATAGATTGTTTCAGGAAATTTTTAAAATAAAAAAAACAAAAGCAATTAAAGATAATACATAATTTATTTTAAAATTAACAAACTACACTAATAGGAAGTAAAACAAAAGTAACACAACTTTTTCGACTTGGATTTATTCTTTTAGAGTGACTTTTAATACTCAATACCTAAAAACAAAAATATTGTATACTATTCGATGTAAATATATTTGCCATTCATTTTGCATTTCAAATACTGCGAGAAATATAATTATGTTCACTAGGATCTTGTAAAGGTAACTTGTAACGCCTAACGTGACCATTCTTTATTCCGTTCAAAACGGGATATCGGTTTTTTTCATACTATTGTTATATCATCTTGTCGCTGTATTCCACACACAGTAGGGCGGCAGAGGGAACCTAATGTTAAGTCGTTATGTTCTCCACTTTCCGCTAAAGGTATTGTGTGTTGAGTGACGAAACTCAACGCCGCGCTTTGGCTTGACACCAGAGCGAAGAAGTAAAAATATAATTTTTTTTGTACCCCTACACTTTGTACCCCTACGCCATGAATGATCTCTACCTTTGGTTGTTTTTAAGGGTTTTTCCATTCAATAATTTTTTGCCAATGGACATTGCATATGGATGGAATGGAATGGATGGAATGGAAAAATGGAATGGATATTGCATTTTTACTATAGTCGACAGAGAAACGTAGTTCGATCAAATTTTCCCTGTCCCGGTACCGTCTGTGGGGACACCGGGACACACCAGCTAAAAACGGGACGGTCACGTTCAAAACGGGACATCTGGTCACGTTATATACTTATAACTTGTTAGTATCTAAAAGATTAAAACAATGGATGTGGCTATACACAATTAAATTAATTGCTTATAATGGCAGAATATAACATGGATTTTCCTTCCTTAGTAATGCAACTACGTTATTTGTTTTCATTCTATTAATTAAATAGAGCCATGTTATATTTGTTTAAGCATTTATATCTTTCCAAGCTTGTTTTATATATATTTTATCTATATATAATTTGTAAAATAAATCCAAGTCGACGTTGACGATTGAACGATATGGCCATGGTTTTTTGGCGTCATTACAGGCGCAATAGGGTATGTGATTGTAAACCACGATGGTCGTGTGTTCGATTTTAGCTCGACAGAATAATAATTTTTAAAACATTGTCATTTCTCCGTTCTAGTAAGAAAAATTGCGGCGTTGAGTTTCACCACTCAACATGTGACTTTCAATGTATACGTTTCAAGATTGCTCCTAATTCGAGTTTGGACATACGAGTATGTTCTATGTATCAACTATGACATATGTTGAAGCCAAACGACGCATGGGCACAAGTGTGTGGCTGTTACGCGCCGTTTGCAGGTTCAATTTCCACTCGGAATAATTAATAAATAATAGTTTAATTTTTCGCTCTAGTAGCACGCAATGCCTTGAAAATTCGGTGAATAGTGCAACAGGGTGTCTTAACACCAAGTTCCCTCTTGATCTCCTCTTGGTTCCCTCACCAAGACACAGCGTGAAGCTGGAAAAAAAATTACAAAAGTTGAAATATATTCACAAACTAATTATATATAAATTGCTTATATAGGGTAGGTTTCTAACCAAACTGTCGTTATTGCCATTCCCGTCAAAGAATTTGATTTACGACTCTACCTTAAATACCTATTTTCCGCATTTTCTAATAAAATGAAAAATATAATTATTAATTATACATATTATATACATATTATGTTTATCAAATTTGAATATATTTTATAATTTGACATATATATATATTTGACCTTGGACATTGTACAAGATTATTTTATTGTTAATTATAGTATTTTCCTATTTCTTATTAAATTATATCATTTCAAGAACATAAATATTTTATTGATTATTTTATTTCCTATATTTTATAATCGATGTTACGAGATATTACTTTATCTATAGCTCGTGTGTAGACGAAGTTTAGGCAATCATTAGTACTTTTTACGCATTTTTCTTTTCACATCTGTCTTTTAGAGTTTTTAGCTTCATATAAAAGGGGTATGACAGGGGATGGGGGAATAATCCAGTTAAAACACGTTACTCCTCATGTGTTGAGTTGCGAAATTCAACTTCGCATAATGTAATAAGAAATATAATAAGAAATCATAAGAAATATAATACAATTTAGGCATAAATATAAAAAAAAATCTTACTTTCTTCAAACTTCTTAAATAATTTCAGTACTAAAATCTACAAATATACTTTCAAATATTATTTCAATTATTTATTATATCAAATATGTGTTTCAGCCTGCAACAATGCCTGACCAAGAAGTAGAATCGGCGGAAGCGCTAGTCGCAATAAGGGACTGGCTTGGCAAGCAACCACACTTGCCACATGACGTTGGTGAGTATAAAAAAATATATTTTTTTAAAGGGAACCTGGGAACCTATTGTTAACTCACTCCGTTCCCTACTTTCCGACGAAATCTGTTTTCGGCGAAAAGTGCAACGCTCTGAAGTGGCGGAACTTAACGCCGCACTTTGGCTCATTACCAAAGCAAAATGAAATTGTTTTCCTTAAATTAAATCACATTTTCACTTACACTTATGATACAACTTGGTTATTTCTTTATTAGACCGAGGTCGAGGGCGCGAAGCCACAGACAGGTGAAAGTCAATTTTAAAATTTCGTTTTTGAAATTATGAAATATCGAATTAAAAATAAACAAGAAGTTTCGAATTAAAATTAAAATAAAATGGGTGTAATTGTTGTGGGTGGAAATGTTCTGGGGATTTCTCACTCGGGAATGTATTTTTTTTAACAAGTGCTGTTTTTTTTTTAAAAGTGTGATATGGTCGGCAAAACAATTTTGAACGGTTTTGGTTTTTTTTTTACATTAAAATGATTTTAAAATAATGAATACAAATATAAAATAATAAAGTGAATCATACGTATATGAAAACGATATATATGAAAACATATATATATGAAAACGAGTTAAACTAAATGAAGGCGAAAAAGAAATCTCTTATGCCATCATTAAAGAACACTTTACTATCATTTTGTAGAATCACGATTTAAGTGTTGCAATGTTTTGGAAAGAGTAAAAGGAGCGTATATTGTGTGTCGCCATGTCGTGGTCAACATGGCGAGTTAACTAACATATGATAGTAACTTAATGAACCTAATATTTTGTACAGGTAAAGTACAGTTAAATAAAAGAAAAATAGATTTTTTTTTATTTTTATACGAATTATTACATTTATCGAACATTTTATATCATATTAACTTTTATTTAGCTGCACGCTGTATCTCGCAGTTCCTCCTCCTTACACACCCGTATGTAACATATTAAAGAGCACAATAGACATACACTTATTTCGAAAACGTATAAAAATTTGAACCCGCGCCTCTTTGGAAACCGTCCCAGCGCTCTGACCAACTAAGTCATACGTTCATCTTTTTCTTTCCTCAGTGGGGGTCTAACAACACAATAAAAATGTTAAAAAACACAACAGACAGTCTTACCTACAAGTGTGAAGTCTCTTTAAACGTCTCTTTGAGAGAATGAGGTACTTAAATAGGGAGGAGTGTGTTTTGAGATACATATAAGTATATATATATATATATATATATATATATATGCAAATAAACATATCTATCAAATATCATATCTGATATCTTACACAAGACATGTGAATACACTTTATTTTTGTATTCTTATATGATTTTATTACAAAAGATACGTTTTATAATTCTATAAGAATTTACTAATTTGTATGACATTTGGTCTTTATATCGTAACTTGGGGCTAAAGGTCACGTTAAAATTGAACACAAAAGTTGAAAGTACGATGTATGTAAATATTTAGAAAATTGGTTTATTAATAATATAAGCATGTGTTGTTTTATGCAGAAAAATTTAAATACATAAATTTCTAGTATTTAATAATATCGTTTAATTTAATAATATTTAAAATGTATGCCAGATTATTATAATATTATTGTTAAAAACATTAAAATCATAACACCGAGCTTTACTCTCGTTGATATCGAAAGTATGAAATGTTTGTAAGAGTAGCTACAATGTCAAATAAAAAAATATATTACGCAAAATAAAAAAAAAATCCTTAAGCTACGATGAATTTATAAAAACTTACTTATATCTATACTTACAATAAAATCCTAATGAATTTGTGTCTACACATGGAATATAATATACTTATAAGAAAAAAATCTTCTCAATATAGGTGTTATTTTCGAAATAATATATTAGAAAGCAATTCAGATTAATAAATTAATAATTATGAAATTCAAGCGGGCTAAGTCGCGAGCGGATCGCTAGTAACTTATAAAATGAAATGTGTCAGTTTTTGTGGGAACATGGACGGAACGCCAAACGCTGCTTACTACGTAGCGTTAATATCCATAGAGAAATGTAAAACGGTGAAAGTTGTTTTTGAAATATACACGATAATAGCTAAAGCTAATGTTCCACCTTTCATTTTGGAGATGTTTTACTGTTCACTCTTCAGAGGATCTCTGTATGTTACTCATTGTATATTGGGACGAGTATTTGAGTGATTCTCGGGTGGGAGGTCTTTATTGGGATAATTAATTATTTACATTTCTTCGCTCTGGTCTAGATAAAGCGTGGCGTTGAGTTCCGCCACAGTGACCCGAATTCGAGAGAAAGAGAGAGAAGCTGAGAACAAAGTGCCTTATCATTAGGCTATTTTTCCAAACAATACTTAATGCAGGATAAAGCAAAAATTCTACGTAAACTGTGTTCAACTAAATGATAAATTAATTACAATTTTGTTTAAAACTTTAAAGACTTTTAATTTTAATGCAAGGCTAGTGTTGCTCCATGTAACTCTACGCGCATAGTGCATACTGAATATATTAGTTACGTCAACACTATGCATTTGTCAATAATATAGCAATATATAATAACTATATGTTTTGTAAACGATTAAGTGATTATTCTTACATAGAATTATGAATTTTTCGACGAAGAAATCTATTAATTTTGATTATTTTGTACTTGAACCTAGAGTTAAGACATCCCTCACTTTCCTTCGATTTTTTTAAGATATTGCGTGTCGAGTGACAGAACTTAATTCCCCATTTTTTCTTGACACAAACACTTGAGAGCGAGGAAAAGGAAAATATTAAATAATTAATTTCCCCGTTTGGGAATCGAACCCACGACTCACGGCTGTGCCACTATCTACACGGGTTAATTTTAAAAGTAAATAATAATTGAAAAATTTATAATAGTTGTATAATTTACCTTAAAGTAAAAATCGCAAAAACTATAGTTAACTATTTGTTGCTAAATTCATTAGAAACCGAAACAAATTCGTTGCAAAGCAGTTGCTCACGCTCATATGTAGGTAATTATGACATACGTTTAGTACAGTACGATCAACCAGTCGTGACCGCTTCGAAGATGACTGTAGATGGCAAAATAATGGTTCAGGGCGACCACAATTTGTTGACCGCACTGTAGGACCGTAATTGAGTTACATTCAATATATTATGTTTTAAAATAGTAATTATAACGTAATTTTTATTTTTTACTAATAAGGAAATTTTGAGTGGCGGTTAATAAATTATCATTGTTTCTTTGCGGTTATTTTTCTTATAAACATGTTGTAGTACGTGTATTATAATTATATTGTAATTAATTAATAATTTATAAGTGAATAAAAGCTTCACGCTTTATCTCGCATATAGCAGAGGTGATACAGGGAACGTAGTATTAAGACACTTCATTCCCCACTTTCCAAGGATTTTTTCGAGGTAAGTAATAAATATTACGAGTAAATGTCAAATAAAAAGAAACCAAAGTATCTGTTAACTTAAAATATTAATAAAAATTAATTACTTTAGAGCATAATATACAATGCATTCATATATAATACATCCTACATTTATATTTATCTATGACATGTTAATAGTCACGTACACTTAAGATCACATCTAGTAATACGTAAAAAAATATTTTTAATATTAAGCCCGGTTTCCAACGAGAAAGAGGCTTAAGCGAATAATGCTTAGGCGGAAAGGACTCCTTTTAAATAAAATAGGCTTATATTTCAACCAACCAATATTGTTGTATTATTTTATGCCTTTTAGAACTGAGCAGTTCAATATATTTTGCTTGCTTGGTCCTTACGTCCGACTATTTAATTATAAGTGTGTAGGTAACTCTTGCGAGGTCCTTAGTGGGTCCGTTCCGTTCGCAGTGCAAACCAGGTTGAAATTTATGACAATTAAGTACTAAAAGACATGTTTAAGGACAAAAGAAATCTCATATTATACTTTAAATAATAAAAAAAAGAGTAACATTTACTTATTAATTCTTCTCACAAATCTAATAATGTCAAATTTTTGTACTTAAAATATTTTCTTTTTTTTTTAATACCACAGCGTTTTAAGTATTGCGAATTGCACTATTGATTTATTTAAAATTACTTACAAACTAATAAAGTGAAAGGAAACGTACCATACTTGATATTAAATAAAAACGGCAACTCGCCAAAACAATGAAGATCAGTTTCAAAAATATAAGAAAGAATGATAAAATATTAAATGTAATTATCAAAAATCTTTCTTTGATCAACTCAGTTAATCACCCTTACGAATCTTCTGTAATACATAATTCCAATTATACAGTTGTTTATCTGTTAATGTCGACCATTTCCAAGTTATAGAACCTCTAGTCACGTGCGCTTCCAAAAATTTCTTCCAAAACTGAGAATATTTGTCCATCCATGATCCATATCATCCATGTCTATGGGCAATTCTTAACACTCTTTACACCGTTTTTTATAGATCTTGTACTGTTGGCTGCTTCTAAGAGATCGCTCTTAGCGATAAGGCCGCCAATGCACATTGATCTTATAATATGTACTGTGTAAATCAAGTGTTAAATCCAATTGCAAACGTGCAATAAAGTGTTATTATTTTTATTATTAATAATAAAATGGTCCAGATTATAATATATATATAATGTAGGGATAATATATATTATATACTCCCCATTATATATATATATATATATATATATATATATATAATATGGGGATATTATCTACATATTATGATCTGGATCTGTTCCTTTAGCATTCTCATAAGGGATATCTTTTGAACATTGCTTACTATCCGATGCGCTCTGGACTTGAATTTTATTATCTATTCATACCAGAATTCTTCTTGGAAGACGAGTAATACTCTTCATGATAATGACTACACTTGCCGGTGCAATCGTTGCACGAAACATTTATGAACACGAGATTTTTTTGAGTTTCACGAAATGCAGCGTTTGATTGTGATAGGCTTACTAAATTTTCTATCCCTACGATGTCAGCGGTGGTTATTTCTAACAATATTATTGAAAGACATCTTTCAAGTAATATATTTTTGAGTTTCATGAAATTCACGGTATCAAAGCCTTCAGCGACAGCTCTATCGGCAGTTCTTTTTATAATTCCTACCACACCTTCGGGCGCATATTTTTCATGGCCTGGTTACTAATGCCATGAAAATAATCTTGTTCTCGGATATAAATTATTTATGGAAAATAAACTTGTTCTTGTACTGATTAACTGGACTATCACTCAAGATGTGAATTATATGAAAGTTCAAATCTTGGTTTTTAAGCCATTCAAATTATCGTGTCGGTTATTTTTAGATAGAGAGCTAATAGTGTGGGCATTAACAGCACCATTGCGACGTAAATAAAGTACACCTGTATGAAGAGTACTTTGTTGCCTAGTAACGCCATAAAGAACTTGAATTCTTACACAGAACACCTTTTTTATCCCTATATGTCAACAATCCCTATAGGTTTGACAATTTTTTTTCCAACTCTTTCGTTTTAGTATCTTTTGCCTTGAATTCATTTCAGGTACAGGTTTTACTTCTCCTTTTTCTTTCTTCTTCTTCTTTTTGACATATTTCAGTCTCTCTTTTTCGCGAAGTCTTTCTAAATTGGTAGGATGACTCTTCATTTTTTCTTTCCATTTCCGATCATACTCTTTCTTTTTCAATTTTAATTGTGTGTCATTAATTAATGATCTTTTTTGCAATATTTACGTTAATAAAGCTCCAAGACGAGAAAGCAAAGACCAATTAGCGTTAATGCAACCAAAACACAAAAAGCCTACAAAGCGCACGGTTAAAACGATCATTCCCTCACCTCGCATCATTCCCGCACTACAGATAATTGTGAAGAAATGAAGGTGAGGTAGTGACTAAATTAAACATTACCGCCAAAAACGCACAACTTAATCTTTCTTTCGTATTGCATTTTATGGTCACGTTATAAGTTACCAAAACCAACGTAAACGTTAATTAGTTTAGTAAAATTGATTACCTTAATTTTAAAAGATGTGATGTAATGAGGGCCAAAAATGTAACTAAGTAAATTATGAACTAAATCTTTTTTTAATAGAAAATATGTGCACGCACAAGATGAATTTGATAAAGTAAATTATTAGCAGCACTGCCAACTGTCTAAAACGAAATATCTAGATTTGTAGGTTCACTAGGTTATTTTTGCCTACCCTGCTATAAATAGGATATAACGTTAAACTGAAAAAAATATTATTAAGATTTGAATTCTCTACCGCCGCTATACACATATAAATTATAAAATATGTTAATTCACAGGACATACAAGATGAAATAAACCGGTCATACAAAAAACATTATAATATTTTAATACTGACGCCTAATATGAGATCATCAATTATCATTTAAGTAAAAAAGAGGATTTCTTTAGAGTCTATTAAGTTGTAAATATTACATCAATCGGGAAAAATGATGTTGGAAATGTAAACATATACTTAATATTATGTTTTTCAATAGTTTTTTGGTATTATGCTAAGTATCATCTTTCAATCTTTTCAGATTAGGCAGAGGGAACCTACTGTTAAGACACTCCATTCAATAGTTTCTGCCAAATTTTCAAGGCATTGTATGTTGAATGGAATGCTTAGTTTTATTATAAAGGTAATAGGGTATTAGTACTAGGTTCCCAGGTTCCTTGTACCTACCTCGTTATGTGTGGGATACAGTGGGAGGCTAAAAACAAAATATTTAATCATTTTATTATCATTGATAAATTATTATTTTTCTATAACAGAGGAAATACTGCTCCGTCGGTTCTACTTTAGTTGCCGCAAAAGTATGGAGCGAGTGAAGCGAACTATAGACCTGTTCTTCACCATCCGCTCTACGGCGCCCGAGCTTTTCCTCAAGAGAGACCCGTGGTCGCCGGAAATTAGACGTGTTTTTGAAATTACGTAAGTATGCGTTTATATATTTTATGATTATAATATATTTCGTTGTGTACACGTTTATAAATATTTTTACTAATAAAAAATAAATATTCACTTCAAAGCTTATATTATTATTAGCGACTCAAATACAGCTTCGTCCGATTTAACAATTTTTTATTTTTTATTATAACCAAATATACATAATTCTTACATAAATTGTCTTATTCTGCACGCATAAGGTCTGTTACTGTAAAATTTCATCAAAATCCATTTAGCAGTTTTTGCGTGAAAGTGTAACAAACATCCACCTTTACAAACTTTCTTATTTATAATATTAATAGGATAGTAGGAAATCGCGGCGTTGGAAGGCGGCGAAGGAAATATTTTCTAAACACAAAATGCCTGTAGATTTCGGCAGAAAATGGGGAACAGAATGTACACTAGGTTCTCTCTGTCTACCCTGCTGTGGTACAGCGTGACGTACTGTATTGTATTTATTTAATTCTTCAAAAATTGAATCAGCCCAATGCCCAAGGTTGTAATGAATCGTTAAATATTATGAATGTTTAAAGTAGCTTTCTATTTTTAAATGAAGTCTTAACAAAATTCAATATTTATTTTCAAAATTAAAATACAATTAAACATTAACCGTATTTTCGGAAAGGTCGCACGACGTTTCTTAATATGGTCCAAAAACATAATGACCAAATAATGACGCAAACTGTCGTAAACTTTTTTTACGGTGTTACGTAAGCGGATGAATCAATGTTTTTATTATCAAGGGCAAAGCCCTTTTAAGATTTCTGTTCGAATTGACATGTTTTATTGACTATACCTTTAGAAAGCCAGTCGAAAGACACTGCTGGCGCAGGGACACTGTAAACGCAACTGGTTGTGAGCTCGATCCCCATTTGTGTAACTGATTTATTTTATTTTTTTACCTATAGGAAAAACTTGTTTATTGGTTTTAAAAACCTGTTTTCCTTTGTTTTAGACAAAATACGAATTTCGCCTAAAGATTTAGACTTACCAAATTTTTACGTTTTTGCAATTAAAATTAATCTCATAGACAGAACAGCTTTTTTTTCTTTTGCATTCTAAAATGATCATTAAAGGGTTCCGTTTTTACTTTTTGAGGTACGGAATCCTAAATATTACTCTTAACAATAAATGACAATATAATATTATTATTATAGATATAAAATATATACCTATTATAGACTTGTTCGTACAGTACGAACTAGCCCATAAAATACCATTCGAACCTGTTAATTATACTATGAAATTTGTTTTTTATACAATCTGCGTCATCGAAATTGTGATTTACATATTAAACAACTTACTTTCGAAGAATAACTTAGTTTGTATAACAGTCTATAGTCAAATAAAAAGGCTTATGATTGGAAATGGTGACTTTTAAAGAAAAAAATAAATACAATAAGATTCGATATAAAAATATTTTAACTATTTTTTTAAAGGCCACGACTGTGGCATAGGTGCACAAATGTGTAATAAACGTGACTGGTTGTGGGTTCCATCCCCCAAGGAAATGAAGTATTCATTTAAATTTATGTTTTCGTTTCTTTGCTCTGGTGTTAAGGTAATCCGCGGCGTTGAGTTCCGCCACTCAACATGCAATGCCTCCAAAATTCAGCGGACAATGGGCCCTGGTGTTTTGAGATACAGCGTGAACCTGATTTTCTTTACATTATTAAATTTTTCTTTTAATTTTATTTACAGTGACATGTTACCACTTCCAAACAAAACAAAAGAGAATTACAAAGTATTTATCTACCGTTTGAACAATCCCGACTACGACTTATTCAACTTCGTGGACGCAGTCAAGACGTTCTTCATGCTAGCTGACACCAGGCTTACTGAAGAGGACGACATTCCTTCCGGAGAAATACCAATATTCGATTCTGCGAATATTACTTTGAAATTTATAGGAAAAGTCAATTTGTCAGTGTTAAGAAAATATATGACGTACACACAGGTTGGTAGCACATAATGTTATAAAAAAATATTAACTTTATTATCGATCCCCACGGATGATTAAATATTCCAAGACGTTGGGTTTCCAACATGTGGTTTTAAAATTGGCGAAAGCTAAAAATAGGTTTTCAGCTTCAGGTTCCTTCATCTAGCTAACTGTGTGCAATGGAAGAAAAAACACTTTTTTAAAATATAAACATTACAAATATAATAAGATAATTAGATTTGCCACCTCTTTCATAACATGTTCAAGGGCTTCAATCAAAGGGCTATAAATGATATATACGTTCACATCTCGTCAAGGTAAATTTTAATACAAATGTTAGAATTTTGACATCAGTAGTTTTTGTAAACAATTTTTTATGTATTTTTGTTAGACACCAAACGTGAATTCATAATAAATGAAATATAAATATATAAATCTAATAATTAAGAACATTTTCTTAAAGTAAGATTTATTATCATTAAAAAAATAATTATAATTAATATTATTTTACAAAATTACTTTAATAACTATACATTTATGTTAAGACAATCTAAAAGTATACAAATTATAATAATAGTACTTGAATAGTAAAAAGCATTATAACATTTTGAAAGGTATATTCACGCTGTATCCCGCACAGAGCAGGGTAGGCAGAGAGAACCTCATGTTAAGACACTGCGTTCCCCACTTTCTTCCGAATTCTGGAGGAATTGTATGTTGATTGGCGGAACATAACGCCGAGCTTTGCTTCGACGAATAAATATTTCCTTTCCTCGAGTGGGGATTAAGCCAGAACCAGTCGATTTTGCAACAGTACTCTGCTTATATGAGAGCAGAGCGAGAGCAGAGCGTGAAATTAATAAAAAAAAAAAAAAATACATGATGCACTATTGATAATAAAATAACTAAAAATATATACATATAACATGTTGACATATCGTTTATAAGTTAATTTAAATCACGTCCATTTTAAAACAATGCGGGCGTAATGATAGCTAAGTGCACGCTATATGCATATTTAGTGTAGACATTAGTTTTTTTGCGCGAATGGACGATACGTAACTCAGTACACTTACTTACAGTACAAATACCTATATAAAAAATTTAATTAATACGCATAAATAAACTAACCGTGGCGCAAACAAGAGTGTGACTGTAACGTGTAGGTTCGATCCCCGCTCCAGGTAGTTATTATTTAATATTTTTTTTCTTCGTTCTGGCACCAAGGTAAAAGTCCAGGGTTGAGTTCCACTACTTAACACTAATTCGAGGGACGCAAAGTTAACACTAGGTTCCCCATGCCTTCTCTGCTGTGTACGGGATACTGCGTGAATCTGATTTAGTTTTTTAACATCTCAATTTTGAACATGTATTATTAATGTTATCTTATCTATCGAAAAGTAATAAAATAAAAAATAAGACTTCAAAATGCATATTTATAAAGTATGTAAATCAATTAATTAATTAAATTAAATTAAAAGTTAAATTGTTATTCCAGGAATCAATACCAGTCCGGCTAAAGCAAGTGCACGTCATCAACGCACCTTCCTACATCAGCAAAATATATGCACTTTGCAAACCTTTACTCAAGGCAGAAGTTGCTAAAATGGTCCGTTATATAAAGTTATACATACATTCAATTAAAAACTTTTTAAAATTTTTAAATTGTTATTCCACACTAAAAAAATATATATTTATTTAGAAAACATATTAAATTTTCTCGACAAGCAATGTCTCGTATCTGTACTGAAAGCAGAAAACGTAGTGTTGGTTCTCTATTCAAAAGATGAAGTTTAAAAAATTATTAAATATTGATGATTATTATTATATTGATGATTATTATTATGATTGTATATATAATTATATTTTGTTATCTACATATATCTGTTATATAGATTCTCTCTGCTTAACATGCAATTGTGTGAGAAACGTAACTGAGAAATAAAATCAAGAGTTATTTAATAAGAAAACGAAAAGATCTTCCTTGTCAAGTTTTTTATCCAGCACAAATTGAGGATGACCTTGTCATTTATATAGTAATTAAGCCAGTATTAAATTGTTTTTTTAATATTTTTTTTTATAAAAAGGAATAAGTATGATAAAATAAAACTTAAATGCAATAAAACGTGCCGACATCCTGTTATATACGATGACGCACATAATAAAATTAAATGTGTAGGTATATTACATAAGGGCAGTCATGAAAGGTAGTGGCTTCGATTCCCACTCAAGGAAAAGAAATATTTAATATTTTAATTGTCTTTGCTCTGGTAACAAGGTGAAGCGCGGCGTTGAGTTACGCCAATCAACACGCAATGCCTTCAGAATTCATCTGACATTGGAGAATGTCTTAAAACTAGACTTCCAGGTTCCCTCTGCCTGTGTGCGGGATACAGCGTGAAGCTTAAAAAAATACAGCCTTAAGGTTTTATTTCTGTAATTAATATTGCTAATTTTACATTTAGATAAAGTTCCACGAACCAAATTCGGATACGCTATACAAAGATGTGCCGCGGGAGCTACTGCCTTCAGAGTATGGTGGAAACGCAGGTTCAATTGACCAGATTAAAAGATATTGGATAAAACGTATTGAAGCAAAAAGGTAAATTTATTTATTTTTTTAACTGAATATGCTATAACACATTTTGTTATATTTAGTATGCTATTTCATAGGTAATTGTAAGAAATATTAATTAAAATATTATCTACGAATATTTTAAAATCATAAAATTAAACAATGGCAATTTATTTTATATTAATTTGTAAGCTTTTTGCTGTCGATTGCATTGTTTTTTTTTGTTTCTGTGGAAACACTAATATTTTTGATCTTAAGTTCTAAAGTCAAAGTCGTCGGTATCAAGGTACCAATTAGAAAGTGGAAAAAATGAAGATAAATTAGCTTTGTGAAAAGAAATATTATATTTCTGAAGTAAGATTATAAATAACTAAATTAATAAAAAGTAAACATATTGAAATTATATTAATTTGAAGCCAGTCATTGCGCAGAGGTACAATAGGTATAGTTAACGCAATATTTAACGAACGAACGAAATTTATTTTAATAGAGTTCTAATGAACTTTTCTATTTTTTTCAGAGATTGGTTCCTAGCAAACGACAAGAATTGGGCCGTGGATGAATCACTGAGACCTGATAACGTAAACGCACAAGTCAAGGAACTGCCAGGGTCTTTCAGGTCACTAGCTTTCGACTGATGCATTACTAAATTATCTTATTACAATAAATTGAACTGTTAAATAAATATAACATCTGAATTAGTTCCTTCCTTAGAAATGTTATAAAAAACGTAAAGATTAAATTTAATGTTATTGAACATTATGGCAAAATTTTGTTTAAATATTTTAATATATTGCACATAATATTACGAGTGCCTCAGTATAAAAAATGCAAGAAAAAAAAAGAAATATAAACATTATAATTATAGCACGAAAATTTGGAACTAATGAAGTAAAAAAATCAAAATCAGCTTCACGCTGTATCCCGCACACAGCAGGGTATTCAGAGGGAACCTAGCGTAAACACGCTCCGTTCCCCACTTTCCGCCAATACTGGAGGCATCGCGTGTCAAGTGGCGGAACTTAACGCCACACTTTGCCTCGATACCAGAGCGAAGAAATGAAAAGATACATTTAAATAAATATTCTAATTCCTCGAGTAGGGATCGAACTCAGGACCAGTCTAATTTACAGTCACATTTTGTGCTACGGCCTTAATGAATATATATGGCCAATAAAAGAGAATTTAGTAAGTTCATAATATTAGTAGCAAATGATTATTGTTTAAAAATAAGTTGCTATAATATCTTCGTAATTTAAACGGTGAGGTATAAATATGTACTTTAATTTTTTTTTATGAATTTTCCTTGTGGCAGTCAGTTTTGTAGAAATATACTCGTATGTATAGTGTATAGGGTTATATAAGATCACAATTATTATATTTTTTTCTCAAATATATAATATTATTATATGATTATAAATTTTATACGTTATTATTAAGAAAAAGAAAGATTTATACTGTTATCTAGATTTTATAATATTAAGAAATAAATGTTTGTAAAGAATTATGATATTTTATTTATTAATAATTCTACGTTCATAAGTGTTATATTTATATGTTCACAAAAAATAAGATAAAAGAATAATCAAGATTAACAACGACATTTGAACAAAATGTATCCAAAAATGTTTTAAGAAAGTAAACATGTCTCAATTATAACTTCCTCGAAGTTAGTGACGTAGACGAAGATTTATATTAATAAAAATCTATATATTATAAATTCTAAAATTATGTAACTTTTTAAAACATATAATATTATTATAATGAGCAAAATGAAAATGAAGTTTTATACATCTTCGATTATTTTATACTAGCGGCCCGCCCGCGGCTTCGCCTGCTTATTTAAAACTTTAACCAAATAAATGCGAATTTTTAAAAACCGAAGTTATGTATTTAGGTCATTTGATTACACCGGACGGTGTGAAACCGTATCCCAAGAAAATAGAATCAGTAAAAACCTATCCCGTTCCAAAGAGTTCAAAATATATTAAAAGCTTTTTAGGATTAGCTGGTTATTATACGAGATTTATAGAAAACTTCAGTAAACTTATTCAACCTTTGAATAAGCTTTTAAAGAAAGAGGAACCTTTTATTTGAACAAGCTTACAACAACATTCTTTTGAAACTTTAAAAACAAAGTTATGTGAAGAACCAATTTTACAGTACCCAGATTTCTCATCAACATTTAATTTAACTACGGACGCAAGTAATTTTGCGGTAGGAAGTGTTTTGTCACAAGGGTTAGGATATGATGATCTTCCAATAGCATATTCCAGTAGAATACTCAATAAAAGCGAAACTAATTATCTAACAACAGAGAAAGACTTATTAGCAACCCTATGGCCAGTAAAGCATTTTAGACCATATCTATATATAACGGTCACATATAACGGTCGCAAGTTTAAAATTATAACCGACCATAAGCCGTTAACTTGATTAATGAACGTTAAAGATCCTGGATCTAGATTAGTTAGGTGGAGACTTTTATTAGAAGAATATGATTACGAGATAGTTTAAGAACAAGGAAAATTGAATCAAAATGCAGACGCGCCAAGTAGAATAAAACCAGATACTAATCAGAGTATGAATGTGTTTCATGTAAATAGTGTAATAAGAAATGGAGACAATTATTCATCATTTTTGAAAGAAATGGAAAGGAAACCAATTTAATATAACAAATTAGAAGAATACAACGACAAGCTTCCAGATAACGTTAATAGAATAATATTTACATCAGTTGATCTTTACATAGACGAAGATAAAAATAAGATTTTATTATAATATGAACCTTATGTCAAAGACTTAGAGTCTCAGAAACCCAACCAAAATGATGTTTTAAGCATATCAGATAACGGCAACAAGATATATTTTACATTACCAAAAATTAACTATTGGTATAGCGTAACGTATGAAGACATATTTAAATGTCTTCATAATTTAAAATATACTTTACAAAAAGAAGATATTAAACAAATTAATTTCACTAGTTTTTGCAACTTCCGACTTAAATGGCATAAAGTTAGAACTATGATAAGATATATATTTAGTTATACAAATGTACGTTTTTCCCGCGAAAGTTCAAACGCCAAAGAGGGAGGATATTCCATTAATATTAGAAGAAAATCACTCCAATATAATACCAGGTCACATAGGTTTTCATAAGACTTATAAGAAAATTAAAGCTAGTTACAAATGGGAGTCTATGAAAAAGGACATTAAAGAATTTATAAAGAAATGTGAATCACGTCAAAAGAATAAATTAAATAGAAAGAAAAATAAGAAACCAATGGAAATTACTTTAACTTCTACAGAAGCTTTCCAGAAAATTGCTTTAGATATTGTTGGTCCGCTACATTAGAAAGAAGTCACTCGACATTAGCAGACTATCTTAAACATTATGTTAACGAAGATCAAACCAATTGAGACAAATGGATAGATTTTGCCATGTTTTCATATAACACGAGTGTTCATACGTTAACACAATTCACTCCAATTGAATTAATATTTGGTTTCAAAGCAAACTTACCTAGTTCTATAATTAAAGAACCAGAGTTTAAATACTTTTATGATACATATTTGGACGAACTTATTTTAAAATTAAGAAAATCACGAGATATAGCTAGAAATAAATTAATCGATTCAAAAGAATATAACAAACAAATATATGATGAGAAATGTAAAAATATAGAATTCAAAGTAGGAGATACAGTATATTTAAGCAATAATGCAATTAAAATAGGTAAAACACGCAAGTTATCACCATATTGGTTAGGACCTTATAAAATAATTAAGATTAATTCATCGACCAATGTCACGATCAAAATAAAAAATAAGAAATTAAAAGTTCATTCTAATAGACTGAAGCATGCATTTGTTTCAGAATGAACCTGGTTCATGTCTCGATATTCCTGACATAGATAAAGTACGTAATAAGTAGTGATAATTATTATAGTATAAGTGTAATTTATAAAGGCGGAATTTATTTTGAAAATTTAGGAAAAGTAAATCATTTTGATAGCGAATGGAAATTAATAACTTATTCAAATTTAGCAGATATTCATAGAAAAATAACTTTAATTCATAACAACTACGTTACAACCAAAGATCTTTGTTATCTTGAAAATTTAAGTAAATATTTCTTATGTTAAAATTCGCTCATTATTTTAGAACAAATAATTCCTCAAATGACAATGCAAGAGAATGTGCTTAAATAATTAACTGGTTTTCATAACCATAGAGTAAAACGATCATATATAGACGGAGTTGGGAGTGTATTTAAGGTTTTATTCGGAACTTTAGACGTAGAAGATGCTAAAAAGTATAATAAAGCAATCGAAAATTTAGATAAAAATGAACATGATATTCAAATCGATCATTTCTAACTTTAATAGCACTATCGCAGATTTATATGTAAATGAAAAAATATTTACCGATAACTTAAATTTATTAACCAATTATACAAAAGATATAGGAAATAAAATATTTGACATTAAAATGAAACAAGATATTGATGAACATATGTCATTACTAACTTTAATTACAACTGAAATAAACAACGAAATTTCCACTGTCATTAATGCAATATTAAGTATTTACTAAAAACAATGTAATTCACTCTGTTATTATAACGCCAGAACAATACGGAATCGAACTGAGGAAAACAGTATCATATTGACCACCTCAGACTAAAGATCCTTTAGAAATTAACAAAAAGAATATACCAGAGTTGCAATCATTAGTAAACCTAGTTTCGTATGTTTCCAACGAGAAATTAGTTTTTATAATTGAGACTCCTTTAATCACTCAAGTTAGTAACGATTTATATAATACTAGTGGACCCGAACGCGGCTACGCCCGCTTGAACTATACGAATATTTATTAAATATATTTATGTAATTATTTTCAGTTTTCAATAGAGAGATGCGTTAAGCAAGCTCATTTTGGGTAACGTTTTCTAACAACAAACTTTGCTAATCGTTGCTTAGCAACGACGGTTGTTATTAACATGGCGGAATAAATTGCATGTCAAATTAATAAGTATTTTAATATTTTGATATATATCGAAAATAATACAAATATGAGAAAAAAAAGTATCCTATGTTCATCCCGAGACCCTCCCATATGAGTATTTTATCACAATTAAATTAGCGGTTTGGGCCTGATTTCGTAAAAGACAGACAGACAGACGGACAGACAGAGTTACTTTCGAATTTATAATATAGGTATGAATGGATTTTACCTATACCAATTATCAGTAGAGATGATATGTTTATATTTGTTTTACCTAATCATAAGTATTTTTTGATATCAAATAATAAAATTCATTATACAAATTTACAAAATTTAGATAACTGTAATAAACTTCAAGATAATATTAGATATAATTGTAAATTAGAAACATCTTTGTATTCAGTTCACACTAGCAAACCATGTGAAACAGAACTTACGTATAGTTATACAAAGTTAAAGAGCAGGATATATAGCTTCAGAACAATTGTATAAATTACATAGTAATAATCACTGGATGTTTGTAACACCCAAGAAAGTAATTGCTACAATAAACTGCAAGAATAAAGAACCTTTAGATAATTGTTGTAAGAAGATAAGGAATAAAAACGTACAATCTTGATATCTTGATATGGACTATGTATTCCCTTGCCTACATGAATTTAACTCCAATTGCCAATGTGCAAAAGTCCGTTTTTCTGAGTAATTTTCTAATAAGTGCTCTTTCAAACTTTCCCACGATGCAAACGATCGATTTAATAAGGTGGAACGAATATTTCCTTCTATTTTGGATAATACAACTGATGCAAATGCAATCTTATATACTAGGTTTAACAATGTGCGTTATTGCAATTATCAATAAAAACATGTAAATTTGATTTATCCCCATCATACTTATTAAACATACGCTCTGCTAAGCCAATATCTATAAATCCACCTGAGACTTTATCTTCCGAATTGTACATCTATCTTATTTTATAATCAATTTCTATTCAAATACACAATTTTAAATATATATATTTTTTTTTTCAATTCAACTTAAATCAATTCTATATATAACTCAATTCACAAATTTATTACCTATTAATTTCCTATTACTTTTTCTCTAAATAACAAATTTGCACAATATAACAGTTCGACTCACTTGGAACGATTTCTGTATTAATTCCGGAGTCCTGCTCGTGTCTCGTTGTGGTGATAGCGCAAACGCCACCGAAGAACTGTCCTGTTGCTACTAGCGGTACTGGCAAGTATAAGCCAGCAAAGGACCACGGTCGCCCAGCTCCTCGTACTCAAACCTCGTTGGCGGATGAGACTCGCTGTGATCCTCGTAGACTGCTGTGATCGAGGATTGATCGTCTGGTTGCTTTCAAGTTCCCTTCACGTAGGATTAGTAAAAAATATATTACTAAGAACACTTCAGCGAGGAAGCGCTATAGTATTTTATAAATATATCGTGACGCTGTGCAGTTGTTATTTTCAAGGCCCCTTCTGACCTCCGAACATTACATTTTTGGTATCAGAAGTAGGATGATCAGGCACTGTTGAAATATTATAGTTCCTGTTCTCCTGACAACATATATTTATTACTAAGAACACTTCAGCGAGGAAAAGCTTAATTATAACTAATGTTACAAAGGGATTGAGGACTATTTATAATGAAACTAGAATGCTACAGTTTGGGAAAGTAAACATTGGTCAAAACAAAATCATTAGATATGTCCTCTAGTATAAACAATCCATTAGAGTCGTTAGACTATTCTGGCAAACAATCATTTCTAATGAATTCTAATTTATTTTCGAATACAAATATACTTATATCTATGTAACAAACATAATATAAAATTATATAGAAATATAAAACATTACAGTGAACTACGTTATTATTAATTTCTGTCTCCACGAGTACCTACATCATATAAGTGACGTCCATAGAAAATTTGAAGTGACGAGAAGTAACGAACGAAGCACTTAAAGTAACGAAGTTCCATACAAACTATCAACCCCCAAAACAACCCCTTAGAAGTCGAATATTCCAAATTCCCTCACCTACGTCCTATAAATAACTCCTATGCAAAATTTGAGATTCCTAGCACATGTAGTTTCTGAGATTTCGTGATGAGTGAGCGAGTGACCTTTCGATTTTATATATATATATATATAGATTAAATGCTTCGTCACACTCTCTATCTAGAGAAAGCGGAAAGTAATAGCGGAGTGACCTATTCCTTATGTTTATTGTATAGTAAAAAAAAATAAGTTAAATACAAACATATTAAATTATAAATAACATCGAAATCTTCGAAACTTATAGCCATATAGGTGTCATATGTAAAAAAACTTTCTTTTTGTTTAACAAGATGTCAGTTGAGTACGAGTGGGTCATCTTGCGACATACATCTGTTATGGAGGAACTTGTTAAGTCACAAATAAGGTTGTCTTTAAAAAAACATAATTTCCATTTATTGTAGTAATTATATAGTAATTTTAATATTTTGATTTTTTGTTTTGTAACAGAAAACTTCATTTTTTGAAATCGATTCTGACCTTGTCAAAGTGTGAAAAGTTGCATAACTGATAACAAATTGCAAAATAATTATCTACTTTGCTTACAAATTATTATCGATACTTTTAATATTTATGCCGATTTCCATATAAGCCAAAATATAAATATTGCTTGATATTAAAATAACATATGTAAAAATAGCTTCACGCCCTTTCCTGTATAGCAGGATTAGCAGACGGAACTTTTAACTGACCTGGGAACCTTTGTTAACCTAGAGTATTAAGATCTAGACTATTAAGAATTTTCAAGACCTGGCTTGTAGAGTGGCGAAGCTCAACGCCGCCATTAGTCTGTCAGAGCAGGAAAATGAAAATTAATTGAAATGTAATCATTTCTATTTCCCCGAGTGGAGATAGAACCCAAAATCTTAGCGTTTACAAGTAAGCGCTAGTCCACTGCACCACGACTATATACATATTAGATTTCCACAAACATTAGGTAAACATTACTTTAATAAAAATATAATTTTCAATTCACTTGATTAATCAATTGATAGAGTTCTGAAGGAGCCATTCATAGAGCTGTCAAAGGTGTTATATTTAACTTTCTTCTCCATATCAGCCTTCCAGGTATAATCATTTGAGAAGAACATTCTGAAACAATAATAGAAAGTACATATATTGGTCAGAAATAATAATACCAATACTATAAATGTTAATGGATGTGTTTGTTACGCTTTTACTCGAAACGATTTCATATCTTCCAGTAAAGGCCTTATAAGTATTAGTTCGGCTGTTCCCGAGATTAGCCCGACCAAACAACAGATAGACGAGAATGTTTAAATTGTTGGTTTATGTTTTAATATAAACCAACAATTTCATATAACTACTATAAATAACTAAATACATTAGAAACAGAGTTATTTTTATATCACAGAGACTCTAGTTTTATTTATTTGTATATGTCAATGTATTGAATATCGATTTACAAAATCGATGGGTTATTATATTATATACCTTTTGAGATGAAATTTGTGTTTTTTCGCAAAAACTGTCGGGGAATATCGAGATAAAAAGTACTGTTCTAGCCTACATGTTCCTCTGAAAACTCCTCTATCTTCCACTCAAAGACCGATAAAAATCTGTTCAGCTTTTTAGGCAAAAAAACATACGTTTTGAATTCGTTTACATGTGTTTTAGTATCGTGCAAATATTAATTTACATGCACTTAAAATCACACTCTTATGTACATTACATACGTGTAGATTGTCTTTACTTTAACAAACTCTCAAATTTTCCATAAGTAATAATCGAACTTATTATTATCATTTAAGCAATAACTTCAGGAAAGAACCGTTAGCTATGAAAATAAACTAGCATAGTATAAAAGGACTAGCAAATGCGCATACCTGTGATCGTCAATTTTTTTGCGCCATTCCTTACTTTGCTTATGGAAGCTTCCAGCTCCGCCTCCATATTCTACAGGCACATATTTTTGATCTATGTACTGGTATAAACTCTCAACGTTCGTATGAATGTAGATCTGAAATTTTTTTTCGAATTATAATTCGACTTCAAAGACTTCTAGCAAAGCGCGACGTTGTGTTCCACCACTAAGAAAATACGCGGTTAAGAAAAAACAAACAAAAAAAACATTGACGAAAACTATTTTATTTATATATCTATATACAAATAAAATATGATATTATACAATAAGTAATAATAATAATATTTATTCTAGCTAATATGTTCAAATTTATTATAAACTTGTTCATATATTTTGTATTATCAAAACATCGTCTGGACTGAACACTTTTATTTGCATATCCTTTTAGCTTGCATTATTTGAATAATTCAAGGATAGCTAGTGCTATTCAATTTAGTGCATATTAAAATATATCAACAATAAATTCCTATTTACATTAGACGTGAGGCGCAGGGAGGTCATATTTTGGGCCCCTAACGACGTTAGACGTTCGGAGGAGAGTGGGAAGGAGTGTCTTACACAAGGTTCCCTCTTCCCTACCTACCTACACTGCTGTGTGTGGGATACGGCGTGAAGTTGATTTATGGATTTATTTTATTTATTTACATTAAAAGTGATACTACTCTCATTGGCCTAATACTTCCTAATCCTAATTCAAAAAAGAAATTTCATAGACAATTTACTTATTGTATGCTAACCATAAAATAAGGCTATTTATAATAAAGCACTACATTTACTGCTAAGTGTGACAATAGTATCTTTCATAGAATCTTATGAAAGACAATTTAATTAGATTTTCTTTGTCACGTGAATTACATTCAATTATTATTTTATTTTTTTTATTTTTTCCCCTTCTCTCTGTATTTTCAATACAGCAGGGTAGGCATAGTGTTAAAAAAATTAAATAGCAATTTTCCGCTGAATTTTCGAAACATTTCGTATAAAGAAAATGAAGAAACTCAACTCCGTGCCTTGCCATTTCCCCGAAATGAAAATATACCGAAAATACCGAACTCACAATTTTCGCGTTTACAGTCACAAGCAGTGTCAGTATGCCACAGCGACCTGTATGTAATATATTATATTTTTAATACTTACAATATCAATTACTTCAGAAGGCAAAATTGGTCGGATAAGGGAGTACACCTTTTCATAATACGAGGGTGCCTTTATACCTATTATTTTCTTTACTCGTATTGGCATAGATTCCTGTAAAATAGGTAATATATAATGTGTTAAAAATATATAAAAAAACACAGAAACAAATTTGCTTAGATTTTCTTTTATATTTCATTACATATTAAATTAAAAGATCAGTAACTAATATTAATCTCAATATCTAGACATCCACTATGAAGGGATTTTGAAAAATTTTAACCCTAAAGGGGTGAAATAGGGTTTCAAAGTTTGTATGGATTTTTTCGCCACCGATTTTTATAAAATTTGAAATTCAGACTCTTAAATAAATTTCATTGAACACGTGTTTCATGGTTTATTAGAATTCACCCATAAATAAGCAAGCGAAGCTACGCGCGTCCGCTAGTATAAAATATTTTAAAATAAGTTTTTTATATTAACTTACCAACAAAAACATAAGGAAATCCCTTAAATAAACTATATTCAATTTAGGAATTAATTTCAAAGAAACAAATGACAAGTCGATGACAACATAATGCTCGTCCGCATAATGGGGGTGGAACGTGATCCAAACGTCTTTATGCATTCCTACAGTTTTCAAGAAATCGTAAAATAAGAAATTTTCTGGTGTGGGCTCATCAAATTTGAAGAATATCGCCTCCTTGTCTTGGAATGGATATGTTGCTATAGCACTGAAATGGTTATAAATATTAGTAATACTGGTCATTGTGACTGTAAACGCGACCAGTTGGGGGAATTAATTATTTATTATTTTTTATTTCCTTGCTATATCTAGTACCAAGATGAAGCGCGGCGTTGAATTCCGCAACTCCACACACAATGTCTCAAAAATTGAGCGGTAAATTGGGAAAACAATAACTAACCTACCCTGCTGTACGCTGGATACGACATGAAGCTAAAACAAGTCATAAAGCTCTAAATAACCTCATTTATTACTGAGTGACTGACCGACAACGAACAGGCCAAACTACGTATTTGACTTAGAATGTTAAAAGCTCGCATGTAGGTTAGGTAGAGTAGAGGAGTATATCTATAAATGAAAACGGCATCTCAAGATCGATCTCAAACTTCATAGAAAGTATTTCTCGAAATTCCTATGGGATTGATAGTAATTAGCTTTTCCATATTAATAGGAATATAATAGAAAAAGCTAGTGCCAAATAAATGGATTCCAATGTATGGAAATCACGGTGGAAATAAATAAGGGTCTACTTTGTTGCTTAAAACAATTATCAATAGAAAATAGTTATAAATAATAACACATAAAATGGTGACACTTTACAGTATGTTAAATTATACGTATTAAAATATATAATAGGTGTTTCCTAGTTAGTACAATAAGGTAATTTTCTTTAGCAAATATGAACGACGGATGTAAATAAATATTATTATAACGTATTCAAAGAAGAGAATAAAAAAAAATATTAAATTTTTTTAAAGCTTCCATACATAAAAAAAAATACAAAATTTTAATATTATTATTTCTATATATTTTTAAATTAAATTATAATATACGTACGTGCGATCAATTATGTTCTTCACATCAGACAGTAGAGGATCTCTTCGGGTATAGACTTCGGGCATCAGTGATCGCGTGGTGCAAAACTTATCAATGTACTTCTTGGTCCCCTCTAAGCTGAAGTAGCAAGTATGCAAGAACCTGTATAGTAACTGATCGTCTGAAACTGTAAAAAAGCTAAATAAATATAAGTATTAGTACATTTATTAAAATATATTAAAAAAATAGGTTTTCTCTCTAAATATTAGGGGGATGTAGGGAGATTGTAATATTTAATATTTTCATTTCCCCTTTCTGGTAACGAGACTCCAGCCTCCAGGGTTCAACGGAAAGTGGGGGGCAAAAGTGGTGTTTCAAGCAAGAAAAATGATATACAAATTTCAAATCTATTTTGTTCTAACCATTGAATTTTATATATATTTGACATAATTTGACTATAATTTAAAAACATTAGGCCATCTGAAACATACATAAATCTTTAGGTAAGTGAGGTTCCTTTGACATCCATTCTCTTATAGCAATCAAGTCTTGTTTACCCTCGTGCGGCATCTTTAAATTAATAAAAAAATATTTAAAAATTATAATTTCAAATAACTTATTTCACTTTACGGAGTCCATTCGTGGCTCAAGCGTATGATTGTAAACGCGACAGGTTATGGGTTCAGTTCCCACTCGAGGAAATGAAATATTTATATATATATATTTTTATTTCTTCGCTCTGGTGTCGAGGCAAATAGGCTTTGAGTTCTGCCACTCAACACACAATGCCTCCAGAATTCGGTGAAAAGTGAGGAGCGGAGTGTCTTAGTGTCTTACTAGGTCCTCTCCCTCTGCTGCATGAGGGATACAGCGTGAAACTGAAAAAAAAAACAGTTTAGGAATCAAATACTATTTGGCTTAAGACTTAAAAATATACATATGTTAAAAATGAATAAAGATATATATTATATAAAGAATTTATATACTATATATCTTACAAATATAGTCTAAATATATAATTTAGTATACTACAGTATAGAACATATTTCCATGACATGTCATAGCTTTTTCCGTGTTATTATATCGCAAGGTCATTTTTGTTTCTATATAAGCCAATTTTATTATTGTTATTTCATTTAATTTTATCCATTTAAAAGATTTTTGCTTAAATATTTTTATTAAATGTTTTTATTTTTTTTTGTAACCGTGTTATAAAAATTTTGCTAGCAATATACGGGCGGACTAGGACGTGTTCAAATTCCGTTACGTTAAAATTTTTATACGTTTTCAAGAAAGTATCTCTGCTTCAGCAGAGAATGACGTAGTGTATAAACACTTACTATTTTCTGATTTCCGACAGAATTTACGTTTGTGTGGTTATGCATGGTTATCTAAGTATGCAATAAAATAAATTAGAACCTTTTGAGTTTATATTTTATTTTCCCGCAAAAATTGACAAAAAAATTAAAAATCATTAGATTCTGCCTAAGTACCGCATAATAAATACACGCACTTCAAAAAAACACACCTAATATGAAATCACAGACTTCAATTTTATTTATAATAAGCGGGCGAAACCGCTGGCGGGACGCTAGTATGATATTCAATTTTATGAATAAAAAAATGAACCGCAAGTACTATTTATTGAATTGATTTCTGCGGTTATCTAGGCGCAGTGAGTCTGACTGTGATAGACACTCGGGAAATCATTATATTTAAATTATTTCCATTTAAATTTTAAATAAATAATTCATTTAAATTAAATAATTATTAAAAATGTATATTTCCATTTGTTCGCTCTGGTGTCGAGAAAAACGGCGGCGTTAAGTTCCGCCACTCAATACGATATGCCTCCAGAATTAGGTGGTGCGTGGGAAACGGAGTGTCTTAACACTAGGTTTCCTCGCTTTGCTAGAACAAACTGCGGCGTTGAGTTTAACCACTAACATCCAATGGCTCGATTGGGTGGGAAGTGGGAAATTGGAGGCTTCGTATAGTTATGGAAGCTAGAAAATGAAATAATTACATAATTTTGTTTATGGTACATTATAAATATTATTTACATAGGTAAATTAGTATAGAAAAATATTTAAATTTCAATTAGGTTATTAGAATATCTATTTAGTAAGATATATGAGAACTATTTTAAATGAAAATTTTGCATAAAACTGTACTTGAATAAAAATGAAACATACATTTGCTAACCAATAAAATTATATATTGTATGTTTAATTAGATATGTATTAAAATAGTTTTGTTTTTAAAGAAATCGCTTAAATTTTAAATGTATTTATTATTGAAACATTTATAAATTTAAAAAATAATTATATACGTATAATAATTCTTTCTAAATTAAACACGAGTTAAAAGTATATGTTATGCATTAAGGTAATTTGCAGTTATACTTTTTTATTATCATATATTTTTCTAAAACAACTTCCATTTTTGCACAAAAATTACAAAATATAAGCAATATTTCTATTAAGGTGTCCGTACCTTGATTTTTTTTATTGTTTGTAGATCTTTCCCTTACTCCGCTGCGTCCACTAGTGGCTGGTGACGACGGTCACTTAGAGTATACTAAACGCTGCAGTTCTTGTTTTCTCAGATCAAGGATTCTAACGCTTTATTATAGTTCTAATATTTAAAAATATATGAATATTAAGGAGTTTGTAAGGAAGTTTATTTATTCTATTTATAATTTATTTAAGAACTAGTGGACCCGTAAGTTTTATTTATTTGTTTTAGTTTTTTTTAGGTCCGCGCACAGCACGGTAGCTAATGGGACATTAGTGTTAAGAAACTCCGTTTCTATTAAGACATTTCCGTTCCCCATTTTCCGCTGAATTCTGGAGACATTCCGTGTTGAGTGGCGGAACTCAACTACTCACTATGCCTTGTTACCAGAGCGAGGAAATAAAATAACAATAAATAATTCATTTCCTCGAGTGAGATTCAAACAAATAAGCTGTAGCGTTTACATTATTATATTTTGGTCGTAAAAATTGTCGTATTTACTTAGGCCAGTTTGTATCCTCTATTTCCTGCTCAGCTTTAGAAACATTGTGTTGCGTTGAACGGAACTCAGCGCCACGCACCAGTTAAATGAAACTAATTATTAATTAGAAAATTCAAAAAATAATTGCCCCGAGTGGGAATCGAACCCAAAACTTACGCTACAGCAGATTTATTTTATTGCTGTACATTCATTTCGACATCAGTTGCAACAGCGCTGGTAGATGACCTCATGATATAAACACATGTCAGTGACAAAGCATATCGTTATGATCAACTGCACGTATATTACATATCTAGGTACTTAAACTTAATGTAATATAGTTCCATGGTTTTTTGACATATTTTTGACAATATATCTCTCTTTGGTGCCCTCGCCACCCACCTGGACCCTAGTCTCATCTTTGGGAAGTTATATTTATATATATTTTTAACGTTACCCCGTATCCCGCCCACAGCAGGGTAGGTACAGGGAACCTAGTTTTAAAACACTTCCACTTTTTCTGAGGGCATTGTATGTGGACTGGCACCAGAGCGACGAAAATGGAAATATTAAATATTTCAATTCCTCGAGTGGGAACATTTGAAATGTATTTTTTATATTAATTTATTTTTAAAAATGGAAACGTTATTTTCCTTTGGTAATAAAGATATATGGAGATATGTAAAAAAATATAAAAATTCTAAGGCTTCAAAATATTATTTCTCAAACGATATTTAACGCGATCGTTTGAACTAACGCCTATTAAAGCTGCGTTACAAATCACTATTAAATACACAGGTTGGTAAAGCAAGAAATCTAGTTTTACTTTCATTTTAACTCCCTATTGCTAAAGATTTTCTTGAAAATTATTGTTAATTTGTATTCTTATATGTAATTGTTATATATATCGTTCTCGACAGTATGAGATCTCCTAATTTTTCCTTTAGGGTCATAATAGTTATAGTAGGTCGTTTAAGTCATGTAAGGCACTTGAAGAGATTCAAGTTCGCTTGTATGATAAATTCCAATATTCCAATTTCTTTTAACATTTTTAAAGTGTTATTCTACTTTTGGGAAAGAAAATAGTTTTCTAGAAACGAACCGTGCCTCTTGGATACCTTCCAAGCGCTTTGACCACTAAGCCGAAGTCGAAATTCTTATATATTTGTTACAGTTATACAGTCGCAATATAAAGTCGTACGCTTGAACCTTATTTTACCCCCTTATTTTAAGACAAATTATCTCTTAAAATTTAGCTATTTTTCCTATATATTTTTTTATTTTACTATCAAATATGAGTTATATTTATATTTTAATAATAACAAGACACCGCCACCGCCTAGAGATTACCGCCATGTGGGATGTCAATGCGACTATCTTTGTGGCGTAAGTGGTTTCGGTCAACGGTTTAATAGCGAAAAGCCTCGACCAACACCTTAAGAGGCTATCGCTTAGCTGTTGGATCAAGAACCGGATACAGAAGGCAGTGCTACTTGACGGCGCGTATTGTGCAGAGGTTCGTCTCTCTGGAGCCCTAGCCATCGATAGCTCCACCCTTGACAAGGGTCCACCCTTGTCCCGCCCTCGGAAGAGTGGTTCTTTTTATTTTTAAATGTATTCTTTTTATAATAATTTATATTTAAAAATGTAAAATTGATTCACTAGTTTAATAAAAGTATATATTATACATTACTAGACACTAGATTCCTTCAGCTATTATAGTAAATTCATTTCGTTTTTAATGATTATTTTATTATTTAATAATAATACTTTGCTCATAGTTGTATATTTAATGTATATATATATGTTTGTACTATATATATACATATATATAGTACAAACATATATACTTACTTAAGTAGGAAGGCAGACCCTGGTAATAGTCGGGATTAATGCCAGGAAGAAGAAGAATATATGTTTGTACTTATGCTCTATCCTCTTTCTCCGAAAGAGCAGATCAGATCGTTTCCAATTACGACATTCATTACTGTTCCGCAATTAAATGTTTTTATTCTATTTTAATAGTCCTTAGTATAGAACGGTCAAGCCGTAGATTTTTTAATATTAATAATTTTGTAAGTTATTAGTGTAAGGCAAATAGTGAAGTCTATATGGGAAAACTTAAACTCTCACTGTCAATTTTTAAAGTTCAAAGTCAAAGTTTTTTTTTTTTTTAATTTCTGTACTAATACTAGTTTAAATACTAATAGTGCACATCGAGTGGAGCTGAGTGAAGCTGCGAGTATGTAGGTGTTAATGGCATTATTTCCTTTAGTAAACTATATTTATGTACATTTATATTTAGGTAAATTATGCATAAGCATGAATTCCATTTGAATATACAGGATACTGTTGAGTTTGGTACTAGGTAGGTACTTTATTTGTCATTAATATATTTATTGAAACAAAAGAAAATTATTAAAATAAACATTAGGTTTACATTTTGGAAGAATCTTAAAGTATTTTTGTTATAATGAAGAACTTTTAATATGAGTTGAGAAAGAAGGCAAAACTATTTAACATGTATAAAAATGTACATGTTAATTATTCTTATAAGACTACAAAGATAGAATTCTATTCCTTTTTTCTTTTTAACATACTGACAATTCATTTTTGATAATATAAATACAGCTTTAAATAAATAAAAATTGAAATGTAAGTGAGAGAATGTATTTTTTTGTACAATAGAAAAGGTATCATATTTTCATTAAGTAACTAATCAATAGCTAAAGTTCTAAAGGAGCCATTCATAGAGTTATCAAAGTTCTTCTGTTTAGGTTTTTTCAGTATATCTGCCTTCCATGCATTATCGTTCAAGTAGAATTTCCTGAAAGAAAAAAAAATGCTTTAATACTAGGGTTACAAATTAGAATATATTCTAACAATTGGAATAGTATATGGTGAAAATATAAAAATTGGACACGGCATTGACAGCGTGCCTACTCCAGTTGGAGGGACTTTTAGGAGGGAATTATTTTAATTTCTCTTCTGTAATAACAATATCTATTTTTAGCGAAATGTGAAAATTACAATGTCTTAACACTGGGTCATCTATACCTAACCAGCTATTGGAGGAATAAAGCGTAAAAAAAAATAAGACATATAAAGACACTCCCTCCTTGACAAACATCTAGTACTTATTGATACTAAAAAATCTCTAGTTTTACAGACCAATTACTAACACTACTGACTTCCTGGAAGTTAATAATTAAAAAACTAAAATTTATTATACATATTTCTGTATGAGGCTCACCTAAAATCAACTATTTGTTGGCGCTGACCCCGATCAAATTCAACCAAGCTTAGAGCCTCCCCCCCATATTCTAAGGGCAAATATTTTTTGTCCACAAACTGATATAGACTTTCAACGTTCGTATAAATATGGATCTGAAACAAAAACAATGAACCAGGAATTAAAGTCTGTAAATAAATGAAGAAAATATTATAAATTTATGAACTGTATATATAATATTAATCAAGAATGATAATTTCTACATCGGCCACGTATTCCTACGTATTTGAATTTAACAGCTTCACATTGTATCCCGCACAGCTGGGTAAGCAGAGAGAACCTAGTGTTAAGACACTCACTCCCTATTTTCCACCTTCTGGAGGCACTGTGTGTTGAGTAGTGGAACTCAACGCCACGATTTGCCTTGACACGACATAAACCCACAACCATTCGCGTTCACAGTCTAAATTAGTTTTATATCTTCCTTATATTATTTATTCTGTTTATGAAATATATGGAAGTGCGTCAATTAAAAAAAAATAAACATTTTTTTTAAAACAAATAAAAGACAAGTTGATTTAATAATTTACAACAAGTTCTATACATCCGCAAAAGATAACAAAATCTGGTTATGTAAATATCGAGGGACAAACGTACAAATAAAAATATCTACAGCTTCATAATTCACTTTGAATTTTTGCAAGCTTTTGTTTATTTATAGTCAAATGGGGGTAGTGAAACATTTAAAGTGTGGTGACGGTTATATCTAGGGTTCCGTACCTAAAAAAGAAAAAAGTAACCCTTATAGGATTATCTGTTACCTTGTTATCTGTCTGTCCGTCAATCTTATCTTTGTAAATCTAAAATCTAAATATGTTATAGTTTAAAATAGGTATATTATAAATCGACATTCTGATTTACTTAAACAATTTCTTTTACACTATTGAGTAGATAGACTTGAGTAAAATAAATGAATATTATTTCTTTATAAATTTTTTCTGCATATTTACCAATCTGCCAACTATTAATAATCAATTATTTTTTTATTATATTTTTATTGATTTTACTGGTTATTTATTGGAACACATTTAGTTAATTTCAAGGTTCATCAAACATGTAGTATATAAATTTCATGTTAATTTTTTTTCATATTAATGATGACTCGTTCATGATTATTTAACACCATGTATTTTAGCTTGTTTTGCAGCTTACATGGTTAGATTGGAGATTACAATAAGAATATATTTATGGAAATGTACTGAAACGCTCAGAAAATATTTGCAACAAATTGGCCTGTGACGGATAAATTTATTATTTATTTAAATTTTAATTTTAAATATTTTAAATTTAACTCTTAACAATATTTTTTTTACGTTATGAAAATATAAATTATTAATTTAAACAATAAAAATTGAAGCATATACCCTAAAATAAAATTTATTGATATACATATTACAGATAAAGAATATTATAAGCTCATATAGTTTATTTCGTACAAAATGAGTGTATGCACTCATTTTGTCACACAAATTTGAAATTCCCATCAATCTATAATCCTGCAGTTGAAAGGGAACCTTCGGAAGGCGAGTCTGATTCATACTCGACCGATTTTTATATAATAGTAATACGTACAATTTCAATAACATCAGCTGGCAATATTGGTTTTATAAGTCCGTATATCTTTTCATAATATGAGGGAGCGTTTATACCGACGACTTTCTTCACACGCACTGGCATTGATTCCTGTAAAGCATTTAAAATATATTAAAAAATACACTAAAACTATACTGACCAACCATTTTTAAATAAAAAATTGTTTAAATTGAATGATGTATATAACAAAAACATACCAATAAGTATACAATAAAATCTTTTAAGTATTGTAAATTAAGTTTCGGTATCATTTTCAAAGAAATCCACGACATATCGATAATAATATAATGTTCGTCTGCAAAGTGGGGGTAGTGCTTGACCCACACGTCGTTGTGTATTGATATTGTTTTCAAGAAATCATAAAAGTTAAAATTCTCCGTCGCTGGGTCATCATATTTGAATATTATCATTTCTTTGCCATCGAATGGATATGTTCCTACAAACCTATAATAAAAAACAGCATTAGTAAATAAGTAGCCTAATCGGGACACGAGTTCCGAGAGAGTAATATAAGTTCACATTTATTTTAACATCCATATTTATTTCCAATAATAATAGATTTTTATCTAAAATATTATATAAAGGAATTGCATTTTTTTATTATCAAAAAAAAAATTGTTGACACGAAAAGTAAATAATTGGTGTATAGTCGTAGTCTCGAAGATATATATAGTCAAATTGAAATAATTTACCTAAATTATAGACAAAATATTGAAATAAAAGAACCACTAAATGTTAAGGCCTCAAAAAAAAATGCCTCCAGTAGTAGATTTTCTCGTATACTCGTATCTCCCATGTACAGCAATGAGTTACAGTTTAATATTATGAATAGGTACTATGAACTTCAAATAATATACCATGGGTTCACGATACGGGAATTTTCCTTTTTTTTTATATATATAAAAAAATAGCTATGCATATAAAAACAGTACAATGTATAATACCGTAAGTAATCACCCATAAATAATACCAGTCCAACGCGTTACATTGTCAGCATTGTTAAATTATACGTCTCTATAATTATAAGCGTTAATTATATAACTATATAATTAAGGTTTTAAGTAAGGTTAAGGTTATTTACAGATTGTTTTTTTCTGGAACTATAAAAACATCATAAAAAAACAGAGTATATTTATACACAGATATAACTAGGTATATATCTGTGTAATTATTAATTTTTATTTTAATCTTAGGGCAGTATCTGGGAATTGAGATCTTCAGAGACACCCCGTTTCCATTAAATCACTTCCGTTCTCCATGTTCTCTCGATGAATCAAAATCAAACTCACAATCTGTCGCGTTTACATTCACACGCTAGTGTACACACATTCACATACAACTGTCAACAGTTCACTTATTTATAATTTATACATAATTATATGGTTAAAAAATTCAAATAAAATTCTAAATTTTATATTTAACTAGTGGACCCGGACGCGGCTACGCCTGCTTGAAATATAAGAATATTTATTAAATATATTTATGAAATTATTTTCAGTTTTCAATAGAATTAGTAAGAAAATATAAGCCTAAATAATCAAAAAGAATAATAAGTAGAGACATATTATTAGAAAAAATATCTGAGTTATTGAAATGAACCAACAAAAGAAGTAAAAGTAACTAAAGGATATTCTTAATATTAGAAAAAGTACCTAAAGTTTTCCGTGCGTGCGTACATACTCGTAGATATCGACTCTATGAAATAACTAAACATTTTTCTATATTAAATAGGTTAATTTTTGCGAGCAATATCAAATAAAATAAGAAGAGAACCAAAGTGTAGTTTAAATTAATTATAAACAGCAAATAATTACATAAATATTAACAATAGTTCGAAAATGTATGAAAATTTACAAAACCATCAACATCATCTGTCCGTTCGCGTAGGTTATATATGTCGCCTAAAAATTGTCGCCCTTAATTATTGATTAGAATGTTATACAGTAAACTATAATTTCAATCTAGATGAAATGCTAAAAGTGACTATTATATTTATTTTTATAAGAAATTCATCCATCAAAATATAAGTTGATTTTGGGTGACGTTTTCTTAAAACAACAAACAAACTTTGCAAACCGTTGCTTAGCAACGACGGTTGTTATTAAACATGGCAGAATAAATTGCATGTCAAATTAGAAAATATTTTAATTTATTAGTACATGTGTGTAATGTAATGTTATATAGCGTATAGCACTTCTGAAGAATGCAGCTTTCATACAAAACAAAAACATAGTAAATCGGACCAGTAGATCCAGAGATCTTAGCGTTCAAACAAACAAACAAACTCTTCCGCTTTATTATATTAGTAAAGATACTAATAAAACAATGTACAAACGTCAAATGATGATCAAATTATATAAGACTATATAAATACTAAAAAGGGCACAACTCTAACACTTGCATCTAAATTACAGTTAATTTTCAACATACACAATTTACATATAATTTGAATAATCATTTATTAATAATATATAATTTACGCTTTTCGTCATTGCAAAATATTTTAGATTATCTAGCAGTAAGTTAAGTAAAATATACAGTACATAACACGAAACTAAAATAAGTAAATAAAAATAAATTCGCTTGACGCTGATCTTCCTAAGTTCGCTAAGTTCTCTCTAGAAGAGCTCAGTGTTAAGACACTCCGCTTCCCATGTTCCACCGAATTCTGAAAACTTTAGCTATCAAAACAGGGATATGGTTTGGACATTGGTTGATCGCGTACCTAATGTAATTACGTTTTTATAGTAAAATTAACAATTTGTACACATGAAAAGCAGTTTCATTTATTTTATACATAAATATATATATATAAAATAAACATTAATATAGAATTTATAGATCATAAAAAGCATAATGCTTATAATAATAAAGCCTTAGCGGTTTATAAATGCAATGTGTTTTGAAGAAGATTTAATAAGCAATAAATTTTAAAAACATAAAAGTAACTGTCGACAATAATTTAATTTGTAATATTCCTAAAATCGTGAAGTCTGTTAAACATGTTAAAAAGAGTATATAGACATATCGTAAAACAGTTTATTGTTCAACGCAATAGTTGAAGGTTTGAACCCCACTCGGGGGAACGAAATCTTAATTTTTCCCACTTCGATAAAACGGCGGTAACGTTAATAATCACCACTCAACACAGAGTATCTTAACACTAGGTTCCCTCTGCATACCCTGCTGTGTGCGAGATACAGCGTGAAGCCACCAAAATAGGCCGGAAAGTGGAGGATGGAGACGAAGGTTGAATGTGAATAGTAAAATGAATTTGCAATAGAGGCAAAGTGAGGCTTTAAGTTTCGCCGCTCAATATGAAATTCTTCCAGAATTCGTAAGAAAGTGGGAAACGTAAGTGTCTTAACACTACGCTCCCAGATTCTCTCTGCCTAGCGTGAAGATAAATAAATATGTAATACATACGAGTGATCCAGCATCTGTTTTATATTAGGTAGCAGGGGGTCCCTGGCGATATACACTTCGGACATATGAGCACGTGTTACACAAAACTTATCAATACATTTCTTAGTCGCCTCCAGACTGAAGTAACAGCTGTGAAGGAACCTCATGAGTAAGTGATCCTCTAGACCTGAAAAATTAAATTTTATTAACGTAAATACCTAATAATACTAAAAGTAATTCTTTCAGGTATCTGGTATTCCGTATGTTGCTAGGTAGGCAGAGGAAGCTTAGTGTTAAGACACTCCGCTCCCCACTTTCCGAAAATATTCAGAAGGCATTGCGTATTGAGTGGAAAAACTCAACGCCGCGCTTTTGCCTAGGTTTAACAGTTATTTATAATTAAACCATTAGAGTTTTTTTTAAACTGACACACACAGTTTACATTACTCCAAAAAAACAACAAATCGTAATTAAATTTAATTAAGCAAACGTATAAAACATTAAATCCTTTATTTTAATATCTGCATTTAATTTTTGTGTGAATGTGCATTGCGTTTATACAATACTACTTATCTTTTACTTTTTATTATATTTAAACGGAAAATTACTGACACAATATTTATATTTAATATCCATACCTATATTATAAATTCGAAAGTAACTCTGTCTGTCTGTCTGTCTTTTACGCAATCAGGGCCAAATCGGTAATTTAACCGGTGATAAACTACTCATATAGAGATACTTGAGGGTCTCGGGATAACATAGGATACTTTTTTTTCTCATATTTGTAATATTTTCGATATATACCAATATATTAAAATACTTATTAATTTCACATGCAATTTATTTCGCCATGTTAATAACAACCGTCGCTATGTGACCGTCGCTAAGCAACGATTTGCAGAGTTTGTTGTATGAAAACGTCATCCAAAATGAGCTTGCTTAACGCATCTCTCTATTGAAAACTAAAAATAATTTCATAAATATATTTAATAAATATTCGTATAGTTCAAGCGAGCGTAGCCGCGTTCGTGTCCACTAGTATATCTACAAAAAGTAAAGAAATGTACTAGTTGGTACATAATATGTCACTAGCCTAGTTATAAAGGCTTTACTTTTAATAACAAAATGAAAAAAAAAACATACTTAAAATATAAATAGCGAGTAGGAAGTAAGATCTAGCGACAAAATTTTATATGAAAAACAACATTTTTTTAATATTAAAGGGCTTTTTTATTCAATTTTCGTTAAATAACTATTTCAAATTAACATACTCTTTTGCACCTGTACAATGAAGCCAGTCGTGGCGTAGGGGCTCATGTGTGTGACTGTAAGCACGACTCGCTGTAGGTTCGATCCCCATTCGAGGCAATGAAATATTTATTTAAATTTATATTTTGGCGTTGAGTTGAGTCGAGACTTTTTTAATAAAATGCCATGCTATGAGATCTTTTGTTGATTTTTAAAAATAAAAAAATTAAATTCACACTTTAATTACATAAATGATGTAGATTTTTATATGAAGTATAATAATATACTTGAAGATATTATTAAATGTATAGAAGTTATCATTCTTGTCTCCATTTCACGCGGTTAACTTGTATACCCATTACAGTACGGTCTACAAGTTGTGGCCGCCATGAAATTAGATTTTGTGAACTTTTGTGCAATATTCAATCGGGAAAAACATAATGAAGAATAAGACAAATCCTTAAATCATTTAGAACTAACTATCTTAAGAACGGCCAAGACTTATTGGTCGTACTGTACCTAGATACAATTAAATGTAAATATATATAGTCAAGTAGGTAAATTTGTAACCATTGTATTATTTTATATGCAACTTAAAACTTACCTATGTCTTCAGGTATATGAGATTCCTTTGACATCCATTCTTTAATAGCAATCAAGTCTTGCTTGTAATCGTGTGGCATTTTTATAACTATAAATAAACAATAATAAAAAATATTATAAGATTTTTTAACCTAAAATTATATATAAATTTTGTTAGTATTAACAATAGATACACACAACGCTGAAGTATTTAGCTTCTCTAATATTTCAACAGTTAAGTCAGGCCATTGCCATTCAAATACGAGTACTCTCCTAAAAAATGATAAGCAATCCACTACCCGCTTTCCGCCAAACAATGGTGCTATTGTCGAATGACGGAACACAACGCCGCGCTTTTCCTCGATACCAGAGTGAAGAAATTAAAATATTGAAAAATTCACTTACTTGAATGGGAATCAAAGCCAAATCTAAACATAAATAAAGAAGTACTTTATTTTTAAATAAAAATAAAAAAAATACATTCAAATAGATTTCCTTTTCTTACAGAAGTCGGTTAAAAAATACATTTTCTCAATATAATAATTAATTTTAGACTTTTAGTTGAGTACAGTTTTCAGACTTTTAGTTTTTCTTATACATATTGTATTCATAGGTTAACCTAAAGAATATTTGGCATGTATGTATATATGATATATATATAAAAAAAATAACTTACCTTATTGACTTGTCAGTTGATCTTTGTTTTTGTTCGCTGCGATCTCGCACTAGTGCCCGTCTACGAGGATATCTTATAGCATACTGAAGTGCATGCAGGCAGCACTGGTGGTTTGAAGTTTTTTTACTATAATAAATTGGTGTTATCAGATGTCAATTTAGAAGGGACAGAAATCATTTAAAGTCATTTAATATTCATTGTTCTTTTGTAATATTCATGAAATCGTAATTTCTTTCCTCTAATTGGAACTTGACAAATTTATTTTATAGATATTCATTTTTTTTTGTTTTCATTATGCTCTAACAAAGATAACGTTGTTATTGGTAGTGGCGAAACACAACGCCGCGCTTTGGCTAGGGCAATGATTATATTTATTTTAAAATATATTTTGCTGAATATGAAAAATTAAATAAAACTACATTATTGTTAATATAATATTAATAGTTTTTTAATGCCTTATCAAACAGCAAAATTAATAAAATATATAATAATTACAAATTCCAATAAGTGGCTAAATACATGTGTATGTAATTCCATTTTACCTTGTAAGTTATTAGAATGTCAGTCTGCCAGTCTTTTCGCACTGACTTGAGGTAATTATGGGGATTTATAAATTAAAATTAAAATAGCCTTAAGCGAAAAACTTAATTGAGAAAAACCTATATTAAAGAATTCTTTATACTACCCACATAATGATTATACGTTTAAAATACCTGTATCTAGCATTTGGTTATATATAAATGGTTCTTTAGATATCAATTGAGTTTTTCTATATCGTCCCTGTTGAACTAAAAACAAATGTGAACAAATAAAAAAAAATAACAACAATGTGAGGCAAGAAATCTAAAACTAAATTAAGCCACTGACAAGTTTTTCAATCAAATGTATTCGTATCTTAAATTATTTTAATTGATTTTTATAATGATACAGATAATTTACTTAAAATTATTAAAAAATAACATAAATAAAATAAAAAAATAGTGTTAAGGCATTCCGTTGCCCACTCTCCGCCGACCATCAACACCGGGCTTTTGCCAATGCAGGTACTTATAACAAGACACGAATAAACGTAGCAGGAATTAATTTATTTCGCATTTCTTGACAGGTAAAATAAAAACGTTAGTCAATTATTATTTTGAATCATTTAATATTTTATTTATAAAGCGTGATGAAAGGAGATTTAGCATAAATTAAAGATAATTGGTTTATTGTTTGCACGTTTATATTTTTCTTACTTAATCAAGAAAATAAAATGCATTTTCGTAATTCTGTAGTTACTATAGATATTAATGAAACATAATATGTGATAATACAAGAGTTATTGTCCCCATTTAACTCGCTTCGCTTCGCTCACTGTGATGTTAAAATAATATAACTCTTTTAAAGGACAACGATGTTATTATTCTGTTTTATAGCACTACTCCAGTGCTTCCTCACGCACTACATATTTGATTTTATATTACCTCATTAGAATAAGTCGCACATTTTTTTTTTTTTTATATATTGTAATTCAAACGGGAAACGAAACTGGCATTCTTGTTGCTATTTCACGAATACATAATATACTATACGAAAGTTAAGAATAAATATTATATGGTACTTTAAAAATATTATCATTTTTAATCTGCGGCTTCGCAAGATTAAATGTAAATATTTAATTAAGAATTGTGTATAATACTCATTTACAAAATAACTTCAACTAACTCGTACTAAAGCTCCAGATACCTGACAACATTAACGTAATTTAATAAAGCCTATACTCAGCCTACAACCTTTCTTGATAAATGAACAGTTTATAAAAAACATTTTTTCAATTCAAGCAGTTCATTAGTTCGTGAGACTAACGCGTTATTAGATAAAGTATGTAAACTGCATGGATAAAATACTTACTTGCTTCTCTCAGCCTATCTATCTTTATTAGAGTATTTTGCTTTTTTTTATTGTTAGCTTCACGTTGAATCCCGCATATAACAACGTAGACAAAGAAAGCGTAGTGTTAAAACACTTTGTTTTCCACACATCGCCAAATTTACGAGTCTTCTATCCACAGGGAGCAAAATGAAAATACATAATTCATTAACCCGGGAAACGAACGCACAACCGTCCCGCCTACAATCAGAAGCTGTGCGTAAATATAACAATAATAACTCGAGATCTAGTTTCGACCACCCAAATATTAATTAACTTAATATAAAACTATACGTTTGCAACTTTAACTCAAGAGTTTATGTTTATGTAAGCAAAAAGTCACCCTATTATTTTTATCGCTCATCTGAAGGACATTTTTATATCTTTATAACGCAATGTAAAATAATAATAAAATAATCTACACTGTCATTTATAATGTATAAAATATTTCTGTTAGTAATCGGGTGATTTGCATCGAAAATTGCTTTAAATCAGCTTCACGCTGTATCCCGCACACAGCAGGTAGGCAGGTGATACCAAGTGTTAAGCCACTCCGTTCCCTTGATAAAGCTAATATTTAGGGTTCCAATGATATTTCGAAATTGTTATAGACCGTTAAAAAACTGCATCCAATATCTAATAAGATTATAACTATAATTGTGTTTAGCCAAGGTTTAATTTAATAATTCATTAAATTAATAGTTAATTGTTTATAATTTTTTTGTAAAATCTATATTTCTTTATTAAATCGATTATTATATACTTGTTAATTTGGTACTTACAAAGACACTGGAATGATGAGTAGGCTTCAAGCATGCCAGTTGAATACAAATCACTTCAATGTCACATTGAAAAACAAATAACAAAGAGGATATTTCAAATATTATTTAATAAAAAATCAGCTTCATGCTGTATCCCGCACACAGCAGGGTAGGCAGAGGGAATCTAGTGTTAAGACACTCCGTTCCCCACTTTTATTAATAAAGAAAATTATTAATATTATTTAATAGAGTTTTATAACGAAACTATGTCACGAATATAACATATCTACCTTACAATTATTTTTATTGAATGTCTATTCTATTTCTTTATGGTCGTAGGCGTGTTGTACAAGCAACATTTGCGTATATACTAATACTAAAATAGAAAAAAGATAATGTTGTATACGCTAACTTATTTTTGTGAAGGTCGTTTAAGCTACTTCTGCGCTCAAGCTATAGGTATATTAAATATTATTTGGTTGTTAAACAGGTTTGTAATCAATGAAATTAATATGATTTTGAATATTAGATTATGCAATTAATAAAAGTAGTCATTTCTTGAAGCAATTATTACACATATATCACAGGCGAGTTTTCGCAGAGTTGTCCTAATAACTTTTAATAATATTGGAAAAAGGAATTAGAGAAACACAATATTGAGCCTTGTTGGTAAGGGCGTCAAAAGCGGAACAAAAGTGTCTTAGAACGGAATATATTACCACTAAGATAAAGAAACATACGAAGACGAACTAATTGCTATAAGTTCGACATAGCTATTTTTTACCATCAGGCACCAAATCAAATATCAACCTAATAGAATAAGTGAAGTATAAGCTTGGAAGTACACTAACTTGCAAATAAAATGAAGTAGTAGTAAAAAAAATTGTAGAGTGGAAATTGAGAGTTTGAAATTTATTCCGAGTGAACACAGAACTCGGAACCCACACAGATCTTCAATTCTTTTGTCGATAAAATCGAGAAAGATACATTCAACGTTCAACATTTAACTTGGCTCGCATTTCAAATCTAGGTTTCGATGGGATATTATATATTGGATGCTTTTAATATAAATTTGCAAATATGTAGTCACCTCTCACTGATGTTTTCCATTTTGAATTATAATTTGAATATAGAACAACTGTTGTTTTTGTATTGTCCACAGTATAACATTGTTGGAAGACGTAATGTGAAATGTTGATAAATGATATAAAATTATAAATTGTGAAGAGTGTAAAACTTAATAAATAAAATTGTTTGTGAAGTGTATTTTTTATTTCTAGATAATGTCGTATGAACATTGAAAATTATACAAAAAATATCCTGACTACTTCTACTACAATAATACTAATAATATAATGGCCCCATTCTGTGGGTTCGATTTTCACTGGTGTGCAGTAGGAATAAAATATTTTATATTTTCATTTCCTCTTATTATTTCCTAATTTTTGAATGTGATTAATAAAATGACACGAAGCATATAGACATTAATAATATCAAAACAGATAATGGAGAATATTTACAAAATTTAAATAGAATTTAATCATCGTATTGTCTTTTAAAAACAAAAAATATGTGTAAAATAATTATTTTGATACGTCTATTAGTTTTTGAGATATCGTCCTTTAAAGTAAGCGCCCGTCACTGGTCTCGTCTTCGTTCACTCGCAGTTCGCGCTCTTCTGTAGCTGGCGTTTCACTACAAATTTAGTTTCGTTTAATAAATAACATATAGGTATATTTTCAAAATCTTTTTTTTTCACATACATAATGTAATAGCGAGCATTGTATTTTAAGATATTGAAGATTTTGATATTACTTTATCAAAAGAAACAGTTCTATCCTGCTCGGTTTCATGGCGTGTTGTACCAAAATTTTTAGCTTTGATTATTTTTATTGTAGTATCGATACCAGAATGCTTGAATTTTTTCCAACAACACTTGGTTACCGACATAGCCCAAAGAATTGCTAAGGTGAAGTGGCAATGGGCGGGGCATATCTGTCGTAGAGCCGACGGCCGCTGGAGCAGACGTGTCTTAGAGTGGAGACCCCGTACAGAACGACCGGTGGGACGACCCCTTGCCAAATGGGCCGACGATATAAAGAGGTTGGCGGGAAGCGGATGGGTCCGAAAAGCTGAGGATCGAGTGTGGTGGCGAGAATTGGGGAAGGCCTATGTCCATCAGTGGACAAAAGATGGCTGTTGATGATGATGATGATGAAGACTTGGTTTGGCTTGGGCGTTACCACAAACTTCATCAGTACTTTAATGGAGAGACTACTCAGAACTTTGATGGAGGCATACAGGAAAAAAAGGAGAGCTCTGCATTAACCTATGCGGCCTTTATAGATTTACAGAAGGCCTTTAACTGTGTGCCTCGTCAATGTATTTGGAGGGCATTGCGATCCAAAGGGATTTCTGAGGACTATATTGAGATTATCTATCAGAGATATGTACCACAATCCCGCTTTGCGATTCGCGATGGTTAGGACTGCTGTTGGCGACACCAAACCTTTTAGATCAGCGTAGGGGGTTCACCAAGGCTCGGCTCTTAGTTCGTTCTTATTTAATGTAATGTACTGTCACGGCTCACACCCAGGACCTGCTTCCATGGCTGATTATGTGTGCCGATGACATTGCACTCATTGAAGAGAACCAACTGATGCTGGAGCGTAAAGTGAACCTCTGTAAGGGTGCGCCTGAGAACGACGGTCTTAAACTAAATGTGTCGAAGATCGAATACATAGCCTGCGGGAGCCCGGACTTAAGCACTGTCCTTATAGGTCTTGAGCCAGCCGTTAAGTTGAAAAAGTTCAAGTACCTTGGATCCGTTATGCACGAGTCTAGAGGCATCGATCACGAAAGCGCTGCCTAGGCCAAATGGTGGGAGGTTAGTGGTGTGGTCTGCGTCCGCAGAATACCATCCAAGCTCAAGGGGCTGATATATAAGAGCATCATCTGACTGGTTCTTTTATACGGCAGCGAATGTTGGGCAGCAATAGTGCTGGCCAACATTCGCTGCCGAGATAGCTTGGCATGCTGAGGAGCTTGACGTCACGGAAATGAAGATGCTATGATAAATGGGCGGCGTAACGCGGTCTGACACATACGTAACTCATTCATTCGAGGTAGTTTTGGTGTCCATGACGTAGCGGATAAGCTCCAAGAGCGTGGCCTAGGATGGTATAGCCACGTTGCGCGCCGGCGTAGGAACTGTGTCGGATGCAAGTGCCCTGCTATCCTTTCCCTGGAGCTAGACCTCCGAACGCCCAAGGAAGCGGTGTTTGGATGTCGTGATGCAAAACATGAGTGCCAATGGTCGAACCACTCAGGACGTTACAGATCGTGTAAAGTGGAGAAGGTTAAGCAGGAAGGCAGACCCTGGCAACATACGCCGGGATTAATGCCAAAAGAAAGAAGACTTGCTTGCAGTTGCTAAAGACTCGTCGCTTCGACGATGTAACCATAGCCATGTCATGTTATGTTTATAATTACCTCTGCTGGCGGCAAAATCTTCGCAGATTACGTATAAACTTATTCGGTTCTTTTCATTGCATTCTAAGTTGCAATAATATAGTTTAATACGTGCGCGGTATTCTGCTGTAATCTACATTTGGCAATACATAAATAACCTATTCTTTTAACTTATACGTACGCAATAGCATCATAACCATAACTCACTCTTGCCGATCTACAATAATCACAATAACAAATGCGCTAGAACCACGGGAGTGTGCCAGACCCCGCACGTCGACTTGTCGATGCGTCGAAACTAAAAAAAAAAAAAAAAAAATTTTGACGCATCGACAAGTCGGCTCGCGGGGTCTGGCACACTCCCGTGGTTCTAGCGCATTTGTTGGTTCTGGCGCATGCGCCAGAACCAACACACCAGCAATTCCAACTACTTACATGTATGAAAATATCAAAAATCTACATTAAAAAAAATTGTACATCCACTCAAATTGCTGCATGTATTCAGTTATATTATATTATATTAACTTATAAAACAATCTTACTACTTTGAACTTGATTAAAAGGTTTGGTACTTTTAACGCAAATAGCGTTACGTACAATATGAAATTAGTTAGGTTAGGTTACATTACAGTTTTAATAACTAATTTCAAATAAAATAACATAAGATAGTTATTATCTAAGACCTCAAATTGACATAATATTACTAGTTAGACAACAAAACTTATCTTCGCATAAAAACGCATATCGAGTAAAAACTCCTTGCATTTCTGCGGCGATGAAATCGATATTATTCGATAAATAATCGGCAACTATAAATCCATCTATTACGCGTAGATTATCCGATTGCCTTTTTTCGAACCCCTCATCCATTTAAATTAATTAGATTGCCACTTTAGCACAGGCAAGTAATAAACAAACAAAGTACTGCGCAAATTCAAATTCAAATTCAAAATATTCTTTATTGAAATAAACTTATTATAAGCACTTTTGAATCGTCGAATGAACCTGAGTGAATGACTGAATGAAATGAGTTCTGCTGAGAAGAGCAGGCAAAAAACTCAACAGTTGCTCTTTTCAAAATCAATGGTACAATCTATTACATTAGTTGGCAGCTATCCTGCATTACATTCAATAGACATTAATTCCATACATGTTTGTCCTCTAAATATTCTTGAACAGTGTAATAAGCTTTACTTGTAAGAATTTTTTTTACTGATATTTTAAATTTTGGAAGTGGGAAATCTAGAATACACTGCGGAATTTTATTATATACACGTATGCTCAGACCCATAAAAGATCTATTAACTTTTTGGAGGCCAAAACTTGGAGTAACAATCTTATCTTTGTTTCTCGTTCCTATCGTATGATTGTCACTATGTTTACTATGACAATGTATATTTGGTCGTACAAAGAGAATATAAATTGGGAAGCAACTGTAATAATACCTACATCTTTGAAAACATCTCGCAGAGAATCTCGCGCTCTTAGTTTATAAATATATCTCACTGCTCTTTTTTGGAAGATAAATATTGATTGCAAGATCTCCTAACTACCACCGGCGACTAGCGAGTTGTAAGACCAGTGACGTCACCGCCAGCCGCGTGACTGTTAGCGGCATTTAAAATTTTTGCAAACTTCAAATGCCTGTAAAATCATAACTACTTGGTTTTTTTTTAATGAAACAAAAACGTAGTGTATTTGTATACGTAAAAACTTTACTGTAACGAATTTTGAAACATTATTTCATACCTATTACCATTCCTCATTATCTTAGGCATTTAAAAACAATATGGAGTCAAATAAGAAACTTTAATATAAAATGTAATTTTAATTTTACCTTGTATAAAATTTTAAATATTCAGATTTTTTTTTATAAAAGTTTCAGTACAGTTTAAATTTGAGAAACAATGAGGAAGTTCACATTTTTTTTATTAAATAGTAAATAAAATAAAATAGCACAATAATTGAAGAAGTTATAGTACTTTTAAATAATTAACAAATATAAAAGTGTGACGTCACATCGCCCGTACTATGAAACTTCCTTATGTATTAAAATAGTAGACAAAACAAATAGTAACTTTAGATTTAAAAAAATAACCATTTCCTACCTAGCAATAATGAGGACAACCATATTATATAAATCTATAAAATAATTAACGCAAAAATATTTCTGTTTATAATAATAATAAAACTTTAATTAACTGTGAAATAAAACGTTAATTGGCATCATCATGACTTTTTAAGATATTAAAAATCCTAATTATTTTGCAAAAGACTTAACTAAAAACAGTAATATAAATATCAACATTTACCCATTTTTATATAAAATTCCTTAATTACTGGGTTTATCCTTATTATCATCATAAAAATTAAATTTATTTTTATATTTTCGCTTTGTCATTCTAATTTGACAAATAATTAAACACAAAATTGAACCTATGATATTGTTTTTAAATGTTAACATTAATCGATGGCAAGTGTTCTAAATGATCCAATTTCAGTAGACGCCTCGTTTTTATTTTTCGCTAGATTTTTCCATAGATTTTCATCTATTAATTTTTCTCTGTAACAAAATATTTAATCATTAATAAGTTTATAGTGATATATTTGAGTAATTGTTAGATATCCTCCATAAACCAGGGTAGCAAAGAGAAACTAGTGCGTAAGGTAAAAGGTAAATCTGAGCAATGAATGCTTTGGGTTCGCTTCAAGACTATTCTTACTAAGAGTGCTCTTGATACGTTGGCACATGTCGGCAAACGTCAACACAGCTGCGCGTTTGGCCGTACACAATGCAGTGTTAGTACCTACCGATGTTGTTATACGTTGGCTTTCTTTATTTTATTTAAAATAAAGATTTAAGTAATCGATTCTACAATGAAGATTACATAGAATACACAGTCACAGCGAGGCTGAAGAACGTGCTCAGGTGGTTTGGGCACGACGAACGAGGTGAGTGATGGAAGAATAGCCAAAAGATTTATGAAGTAAATGTGAATGATAATGGAGGTAGGAGGAGGGAGACATCGTTTGACCTTCGAAAACACAGTTACAAAGATACTAGCGGAAGGTCAAGTACAAAGCTTGATTATCCTCCAGAGCGTATTTATGAGGAGGTTGATAACAGTGGAAGAGGTATGTAGAGATCGTAGCATCTGGCGCCCCGGCATTCTCTCTTGCTACCCCCCTAGGAATACTGCATAAAGCTAAAAAAATGACATACCGATTTCTAGAAATAAGCGCATCGATATCCTTTCTTAATTCTGACATTGGAGGCCTAGAGCCGCCATAATCCGCAGGTAAGTCTTCTTTGCTTATATATTGAAATAAAGTTTCAGAATTTGGCGGATGAAAGTGTATCTGCAATGAAATAAATTTAATGATGATATTAATAGAAGCCGTTATATATATATATATATATATATATATATATATATACAATATATTGAACATTAAAAAATTGGAGTCTGCCATTCCTAATTATATATATATATATATATATATTATTTTAAGATGTTTAAAAGATGCAGAGAGAATATACAATTTAAATATATATATCCACAGAACACTCACCAATTCCGTTATTTGTTTTGTTATAAACGGCTTCAGAACAGCATAAATTTTGTCAATAAAAGATGGCGCATTCACGACGTGCACTTGTTTTAAGCGGATCGGCAATGCGTTCTAGAAAAAAAATATCAAAAATTAGTATTATATATAAGTACTGAAGCCATCATGGTATAGGGAAATGGTTTTTGTTTGGAATTCCTTTTGGGAGGGAAGCTTTTGTGAATAATATAATTATTTACATTTCTCATTTCGCAATGTGACTATTTTGGACGGAAAGTTACACTCTGTTCTCTGCGTTTCATCAGCAAAGCGAAAAAAGTGTAGAGCTAAAAAATATATATTAGTTAAATATATGTTAAAGATTATTTGAACATTAAAAAATTGGAGTCTGCCATTCCTAATTATCTCCTGTAAGGATTTGTCTTAAGATCAAAATAATTATTGTCTAATAATTTAATTCAAATAATAAAATGTAAAGTGCAAGACAAGTCTCGCTTTCTGGGTTTTTTTATTTCCGCAACGTTAACATTTGATACAATAACAATAAAAGCGTTTCTCACTGGAGAGTCAATAAAAAAATATTTTTATTGTTCTTAATTAAAATCTCATAGTAAATTTTAATTTGCTGATGTACATTTTAGCAAATTAGTTTAATTGCTCATTGTTAATTTATTTATTCATTTATTTATTTCCGTTGGATGGAGGTAGCGTAGTAGAGATCCACGAGGGAGGCCTAGCGCAACAGTGGACTACACTGATATGATGAAGATGATGATTTAATTGCCTCACATTTTACTTACTTCCTGATATTTCGACAATTTTCTTGCTGCTGACAGATTCAATTTGGTTAAAAATTTTAAAGTTAGATCTTTCACATCCATTAAAACTATATCTTCTTCGGGTAAATCAACTGCCTCAATGAATCGACAATCAGTTGTGATGAAAAAGAGTTTGGCATCTGATATATAGTCGTAGTTGTCCAAACCCGGATCATTTATTTGATACAACCACAGACATCGGTTGCTTGACATCGAAATTTGACCAACATTTCTGAAAAACAAAAAAGAATCTTATGTTCGTTGTAGGTGTATTATAAGCATACGTTGTGGCGATTAATGTCCAATTAAAACGTAAGTATATAACATTGACATTTAAAACGTATAAAGACCTAGGGTCCGGGTCTAGTATAGGACGGGATAGGTTGTAAAGGTAAGAGCCCAAATACCCTTCGGCTCAAAAATATGTAAATCTGCCAATGTATTACCCTACTCTCTGTGCACCACAAAGATCTCTGGACCACAAGAATTTCTGTGTGATGTTACATTCAATTTTTTACTGCCATTTAGTAAGTAGAGAGAATCTAATTTTGAGACACTCCATTCTCTATTTTCTGTTTTCCTTCTAAAGGACTTTAACATCGCACTTTACAGGTGCAACGAGAAAAATTATCAGTGTTCCTTTGAGTAGGGAGCAAACTAGCAACGACAGTGTGTATAAAAAGTGACATAAAACTTACATGATTTTTAATATCTTTTGCATGTGCGCTGATTGAGGGTCTCTATTCGTTAGAAGATCCGTGCAAGTTCCTCTGATGGAGAAGAACATTCCCACTGTCGTCTTCGCCTTCTCCAAATCATAGTAGCAGCTGTGCGCGAAGCGTAGTATGAGCTTATCATCTGTAAACAATTATAATAATTTTTAAAATAATCTTCTATAAAGAAGATTAATTCTAGTATATATTTTTATTTTTGTTCTTAAAAACCAATAACTAACATACATAATATGTACATTGACTCATGACTATTGACTAATATAAAGTATAAACAGACGAGAGCAACCGCGCAAAGGAAAAAATATATGCTTAAAATAATATTTGCTTCATATATTTAATTTATATAGTCACATTGAAGATATTTATATAGTTACAAATAAATAAACTACTTAAAATAAGTTTAAATATCTATTCCTGTTCATTATAAACTAGAAAAAATTGTTTAGCAGAATGTACTAATATCAGGAACTATAGAAACAATGAATTGTAAATTTCTAGAGGAATATTATTTATTTGTTTTTATATAAAACCACTGTTCCTGCGGCTTTTTATATAAAAACTCTTAGTTATTTCCATATTAACCAAAAAATCTAGTCTAGTAAAAAACAACAGAAATTCACGAGGCAATCTTGGCGCAAGGGAACAGAGTGATTTTAACGGGATGGTTGTGAGTTCGATCTCCACTCGAGGGAATTAATTATTATTTCTTAATATATCTTTTCTTAGGCATCAAAATTGAGTTCCGCCAGTCAATACGCAACGCCTGGAGAATTCGACGGAAAGTGGGGAATGGAGTTTCTTAACACAAGGTTCCCTCTGTCTACCTTGCTATGAGCGGTATGAATGATTGTTTATTTTATTACAACGTCATAACTAGTACTACATCGTGCTATATCTATACTTTTAAGTGAATTAATTAAAAACATATTAAATAAATGGAAAAAACGCCGTCGTGGCGCAGCGGTACAAGAGTGTGACTCTAACACGACGATTGTGGGTTTGATCTCCACTCGAGGAAACTCGAGAAAATTTCTATTTCCACTTATTTTTCTTCTTCGCTCTGGTGTTGAGGCGAAGCGCGGCGCTGAGTTCTGCTACTCAACACGCAATACCTCCAAAATTAGGCAGAAAGTGGGGAACGGAGTGTATTAACACTAAGTTCCCTCTGCCTACCCTGTTGTGTGCGCGTGAAGCGTGAAGCTACTTACTTATATTAAAGAAAGACTATAAAAGTTAAAAGACTTTGTAATATGACAGAAAATATTTACTAAAGTAAGTCATGGAAGTATATTTTGCAACAGTCATGTCGGTGTGCATACGAGTCTACCACTAACATTTAATTTAAACACTACTTCCGTCGCAGAAAATTGCGTCATTGCAATGGTTTTTCATTATTTTCAATATATCATGCAATTAAGTACTATGATTTAAAGTATATTATAATCAGTATTTGTATAAATATAGCTGTTCAAACGGACGTTTTTCTGTAAACCGCTATTTGCCGTTGATTTAGCCTGTTGATATGACTATACATGCTAGAAAACCCGTTGACGCGTATAATAACACGCGTTGCCATAGCAACGTATGTCACTTTATAAATACAAAAGTGTACAGGATATATGAATATAGGAATGTGATCTAGGAATGTGTTATATATTTATTTTTTTGAAGGAACCGGAGAACCTAATGTTAAGATACTCCGTTCCCATTAAGGCACTTCCGTTTCCCATTTTCCGGAGGATAATTCTGGAGGCATCATTGCGTGTATATTTGCGGAACATACCGCCGCGCTTTCTTTCAATACCAGAGTGAAAAAAAGAAAACAAAATCTTTCAATTCCCCCTATCTCTTTGTCGCTTTTACAGTCACACGCTTGTGTATGCGCCACAAACTAAATATTATTATATTTTTTATTAAATTAATGTATTTTTTATGCATTATTTAAGCTATAATTGCGCCAAATTCTTTATTACTACTTAATTTACATAATTCTTTATGAACCTCAGATAACGGAAGGAAGTAATAGGCCACCTTGAAAATAATGATTTACCTATTCGTGACTTAATAAAAACACACAGTATCATATATTTAAATTTTCTATGAGTGGTATTGTTATTTACCCAAGGCCAGGGGCTATATTTTCCTGTTATACTAATAGGCTCACGATGTATCCTGCAAATAGCATGGTAGAAGGAACCTAATGTCAAGACACTTCGTTCCCCGAATTTCCGCCGAATTTTCGATAGCTCGTCGCGTTTTTTTTTTGGAAAATACAAGGCAAACCAGCGTTTAACCAGGTTAAAGAGAACAGAGTGAATTATCACTGCTACTACTTTGCGTATTAAGGAAGATGTCTGATAACAAATGTACTTCTTACAAAAATCTAATATAGTTTGATTCATTTTAATATCAAAACAATTATATTTTAATTGGGATTATTTTTATTCAGAATACGTCAAGGCTGGCTACACGTTTATTTTTGGAAAAACTTTTCTATGTAGTTAAAAAAACATAATATTAAAACTTTAAATTATTCCATTTTTTAAACTAAATGTAAACAAATATACTTAAATAGACAATAAATATACTTAATATACTTAAATAGACAATATTTTGTAACAATGTAAACAATCTATTTAAGATAACACTGAAGTAGGTTGGTATCGTTAACAATTACAAATACCCCATGTACGCGCGATACTGTAGGAGCGCTATAATTTAAATATTATGTATAGTAATTCTATTTCATAATATTGAAAATTTGTAATTTCAACAGAAAATATTGATAAAAAACTTTTATAATATTTGATAGTCCGTCAAATGTCAATCTACATATACAAGATGGAATGGAAGTGTCAGTCCCATTTAAATGAAACCACAGTTTTAACAACTCTATAAAAGTCTAATATAATTCAGAAAAAAAAATCCCAAAAATGAAAAAGTTATTTTTTCAAACAAAATAAATAATAAAATTATCGTTTTAAAATAAAACGCCATTTGTAAAGTATAACACAAACACACACACACTTACCTGTCAAAGCGGCAACGTTGCACACGTATGTGTGCGTCACACAAATACAGATAAAATCGTGAAATGAAAAAAAAAATCCTACGTTGAAGTACCTTGATTAATTTCTTTAGTTTTGGGTTTGAGATACCCCCTGCCCTACATATCCTATATGCAATTTCAGTAAAAGGAACGTTGCCTCTTCCACCTGTATATATCCTACATACGTTATATCTAACACCATACAATAGAAAAATGATTGCAAAGCCGATAACTGATAATAACTTGTTGTAAATAAATTACGTAGATAATAAATTACTTGTAAATTTTCCGACAAATCGATCACAATTCCGAATAAATTAAAAAAAATCGGTGAAGTGCGAGCCGGACTCGGCCACCGAGGGTTCCGTACAAATTTCTTTATGTCTTTATTCATATTTCTAACGAGAACGTGACTTATAAGGTCGGGCAAATTTAAGTTTACGTGCGTGTAGGAATTGGATTACAAATAAAACGACAGTCTCAACGTATAAACTGACATGTCAAATAAAAGTTCATCTTGTTCTAAAGGAATAATGATACCAAAAAATAAAATTATAAATATTATTAAGCAGTATCTACATGCTTATAATTTTATTTCTATTTCGAGACTCTTTTACAAGTCGAAGTTCGAAGTCCATGAGAACTTCTTTTTTCTGCTGGAATGCATACCTAGGTATTTTATAATTCACCCTATATGTGCAGGATTAACTGATAAAGCATAAAAATCATAAACTTGTGAAGATAGAAAAAGTGTACAAATACCTAAATCTTTCGGTATATGTGGTTGCCGATTTATCCACTCCTTGAGCTCCTCGAAACATTTCATGTGCTCTGGATTGGACGCCATTATCTGTAATCTGTAAGTAATTAATATAAAGAAATGAATATAGTTTAAACAAAATATTGAAGAAGATAAAATGCACTAAAATTTGAAATGATAATGAGCGTCAAAAATAATCTTGATAATGAAATTTCCTGAAATTATGCTGATTCTTATTTCTGAATTATAGCAAGTAAACTACGGCGATTATAAATAATGCAATAATTGAAAATTGTTGTTTGGCGTTTGCGTTACCAACGACTTATTAAGGATTATAACTTTATAAAATAAAAGGAATAATATTTAATATTTGACATTTTAGTTCACATATTATGGAAAGGACCGAATCATTTTTTATAAGTATTTGAGCTACAAAATGCCCTTCCTATTTGAAAAATATTATAACAATAAGTAATTTCTCTTTTCCCTAGCGGGGTAGCCAGAGAGAACGGAACTCTAAACGCTGTGTTCTCTGAATACCTCTTCGCCTCGTCCTCTGTCATCAACCTCTCCAAGGTGTCATCGTGCTTTTTACGTGATCTTCCTCCAGTATCTTTGACACTGTGTTTTCGAGGGTCACCGAGGTCAGCGAGGTCAACTAGTAATTGTAAATAAAAAAATATTTTTTTCTTATTAGAACTGGATAAGGGATACATATATTATTAATGTTTTCATTAAATGATACTTAGAAAAAAAAGGTGGGATATGAAGTAGGTGCTAGGTAACATAAGTAGAATAAAGTATCTTTTTTTATCAGCTTCACGCTATATCCCGCACACAGCAGAGTAGGCAGAGGAAACCCAGTGTTAAGACACTCCGTTCCCGACTTTCTACCGAACTCAACGCCGCGCTTTGACAAGAATCTTAAGTACTCTATAAAATTTCTAGGTTATCTATATGGCACTCAATGAATGACGTCCGCGGTACGACAAAATGTCCCGACCCTAATATTTCTTACGACTTCATAGATCGCGAGCAAGAGGCTAGGTCACGACCTTCATTAAAAAACAAGGAAGCTTATTCTTATCGTATATATACTAAATATACGAGTATATGTTTAGTTTTGAAATTTATTTAGATGTAGGTAAATATAATTATAATTTCATTAATCAAAGTACTAATTTATATTATTTTAAAATATCTGTCGATTTTCTTTCTAATCAATAAAAAGACGATATTTATAGCAACATTTGTATCTTTTTTATTTTATTTTACCTAAACAATTACAAGAAATTTTAAATGAATAAAACATTCTTATACTTATGTTTAGTTTATTTAAAATACAATGGAGATACGGGATACAGCGTGAAGATGAAAAAAAAAAAACAAAAAGAAATAAGCAAAGTAAATAAAAATATAATATTTGTATTTGATTTGTATCAGTCTTTTTAACTATGATATTTTATATATTTATTACCTACCTAAAATCTAATAAAGAAAATATATACAGAATTTTTTCTTATTGTTCCAACTCCATTAAAAAAAAAACTAAATTTCAATTATCAATTGTCATAAAACCGAGACAAAAATATTTTCATGTGAATCTGTAAATTTAAGAAACATATTTCTCAGATGTAAATAAGTAACATATAGTATTATCATTGACGTTTCTAGAGCGATTTTCCAGGACTTGACTTTTTTTTGACTTGACTTGACTTTTATTTGACTGACTGTTTCGAACTGATCTTTTATTACAAAAAATTTTGAGGTGGGCCAAACTATTTGTAGTTGCAATATAAAGATATTGCAACTACAATAATTATAAGTATAGAAAAAAAAATTGAAAAAAAATGTTTTTTTGGACCAAAAAGAATCCAAATCCAAATGTAATGTGGATCCCTAATACTTAATCTATTATTTACTTTTGTATTCATATTTATTTTTGCAACTACGTGAACACGTATGTAACTAATGATTTTCCTGTATGCGACAATATTGTTTGCATATTATTGATAGCCTTGTAAATTACTAAACTGTTTCTTTAGTTTAGCTAACGCGGCGTTGAGTTCTGCCACTCAACACGCAATGCCTCCAAAATTTGACAGAAAGTGGGGAACGGAGTGTCATAACACTAGGTTCCCTCTGTCTATTTGCCTAACGTATTTATCTTTAGCTTTAGATCACCTTAATAAATTCAGATTTTATTAATGTTAATAAGTCTCAATGTCGTTATAAATTACACAAAAAGTTTAAACCTTATTTTTTTATTAAGTTGTTAGATACCTTCCAGCGTTTAAAATATTAAAAACCCCAGCCTAGTATCTACTACATAAGAAAAATAAGGTATATAATTTGAAAAATAATTTGATCGTGGGAAATAATTAGCAAGAATTCAAATAATGGACAGGCTATATCGGGATATACGAAAATTAGATAGCAGTTTCTACTTAAATCATTTTATTACTTGAGACGATCACGTTTTGGTTGGGAACAGGTTCTATGACTTAATTTAAGTCATTGTCATGTTGCTATAATATGTTTAGTCATTAAAAAAGTTAAATGTTAAGTTAATACGATTAAAAAAAATAAAAAATGTAATAACATAGCGTTCACAATATAAAAATATATTTCTATTATTATGTGGGTACTTGATGAATTTAATTATATTAAAAAATAAACTCTTTGTATATTTTAAATTACAATCGATTGAACCTTGAAAATCATATATCCTAACAACAATTTATCTACAATAGAGTAGCACTTATCAAAGATAATAAAACCATACTAATAAAAACAAAAATGACATAAAGTGCAAAAAACTGTAAACGTAACTTTTACGACAATAAAACTGTAACACGAAGAAAATTATCTAAAAATAGTAAGAGTTTAGAGTTACCTACTGAAAAACAAGATACACTTACATTGCACTCAAAAATCTCACAGTAAGATTAAGTTTATTTATTTAATAAATTAATATAAAAAATTCTCCACGCGTCTGTGCACCGGACCGGTACACATAGCACTGTGCTGAACCGTTTGATTAAACCTTGAATCGGACGAATGTATTCGTCGCAAGAGTCGCTCGTATTGTTTCCTCTCGGCGATCTACATGGAAACTATTGTAACAACTTTCAAAATGTAAAACTAATATATTTTTTTCAGCTTCACGCTGTATCCTAGCTTCAAGCAGAGGGAACCTTATGTTAAGAATTTCTGTCGAATTCTGGAGACATTACGTGTTGAGTGGCAGAACTGAACGTCGCGCTTTTGCCTCGACAGCAGAGCGAAGAAATGAAAATATTAAATGTAAATAAATATTTCACTTCCTCGAGTGGGGATTGAACCCACAACCGTCGCGTTACAGTCACACCCTTGTGCTGCAGCGCCACGACGTCCTCAACTAATAAATCATTCAATTATTTTATGATACTGCTGAGAGGCCTGTAAATAACACATACTTTCATAATCTACTAGTTCTTATTAGTGTGTATCAGGTGGGATTTTAACCCACTAAAATTCTCGCTCCTCGAAACGAGAGAGATGCAACATTCATTTAATTTAATCTAGTCTAAATTACCTTCATTTCACTTTCACCTCGTCCACTGTCATCAACCTCAACATACTCGTACATGACCTTCGGGGGATCCTCATGCTTTTTACGTGACCCTCCTCCAGTATTTTTGATACGGTGTTCTCGAAGGTCAACCGAGGTGACCTCTTCTTAACACGACGTACAAATTCAACACCGTTATATTTATTAGAACAAAATTAGTAGAAAAGTTGTTGTTGATAAATATTTATATGATTAACATAATATTAATTTGATATTCAGTGAAAATTAACAAATTAATAAAACGAACTTGTGTAAATACAGTTCTCTTAAGTGTAGGTATTTTTACTTTTAATAGGAAAACATAAAAACTTAAAATTCTTCCAGCTACATGGTTTTTCTTGTAGACGAGGAAGGATACGCAAAGAGAATATAGTGTCATTCGCTATAAAGGCTAGGCTTTCTTCAGAAAGGTTCTCCGCTTTCCGACTGAATTCAAGATATGAGGTGCGTTGGGTAGCGGAACTCAACGCAGCTCTATGCCGAACCAGAAAGCAGGGATGGAAAACACGACTATCAATATCTACTTTTTGGTTAAACAACCAGAGGCTATTCGTTATTAATATCAAAAAAACCGTTAAAAGTAGTTTTTACATGAAAATGGAACAAACATCCGATATCTTAAAAAAAATCACATTAATAATATTAGTAGGAGCTTATAAAGTAAAACGTATGTCATAATATAGCAATTATATATACATAATAAAATAAATTTATGAATTTTATAGTTATAATAAGCGATTATATTAATATGTTATAATATAGGACATTTGTACATGTATATGTATAATGTGTACATTTAAATGAATAATAACTCAGTTTAACTAAGTCAAACTAAATTTTAAATGCATACATTGTAAGAATAAAATGTAAATAATATTTAACATATTTAATAAGCATTACAAAATACTGAAATCACATACTTGGAATAATTATTAAATAATTGGCAACATTTGACAAGAGCTCACGTCACACCTCAGCTGTTTCATATGGACTAAGTACACAAATTGTGTACAAAATATAAATTTCTCATTTGACATTAAATATATAGTAATATTCACTTGCTTGATTTTATTGTATTAAAAGTTTTTTTGTATAGCACTTTTTTTCATTTTCTATCTGAAAATTATTGAATAAGTTTGTTATTTTGAACGAATTATTACTTAAATTGCCATTTTAAAAAATAGTTGCTTAGTTTTCACATCTGTTTAGTGTTATATTAACTGTTGCTAGAATACAAATTAAGATTGATAATTAACTTTTATATTTATATAACAAACAATTATTAAGTAATATCAAATTTTAATACATATTTTATTGTTGCTATTACATTTTTGTTAAAGTTAATATTATTAAAATAATAATTTTATGAAGGGTTTATTATTCATCAGAAAAATACAAAAGGTAGTCGATTTTTATTTTTATAGTAGCAACACCATCTGCTACAAGTTTGCGCATGCGCCGAATGGCGATATTTTCAGTGAATATTCTTTGAAATAATATTTTTTAACTATGAAATTTTATCGGTAAATGGTGTACATTTAGGTAATGTTTTAAAATATATAATTTCGTTGTTGAAATTTCAAAAAAATTGTTTTTACAAATTACAGTTATAAAAGTGACTAAAGTGTACCATTGGTGGCCATTACAAAACCTAAACTTTTTTATCAGGACAAATGTCCATTTGATGTTTCGGCGACGTTGTGAAGCTAATCACGATTTACATACTGTGTTTTTCTCCAGTTACTTCTCTAACCGTGTATATTACTGTGAACTTTAATACAATGAATCCTCTTATTATTTTTGCTAGAATATGATTAGTGCCGACAGATAATTTTATTTGGGTTGACTTCCCACATCGAAGAGGAGCTGTCAGTTGTTAGGTTTTTCCGATTGTTTCCCCCTTTGAGCATCGATAAAAGTTGTTAAGTTGAAAAACAACACGCCCTTTGTATAAATTAAATACATGTCTTAGTAAAAGTTATTACCACCTACATAGCTTGTTGTTACTCTTCAGTGAACATAACATTGGCACGGCGACCCACAAACGTACTAGTTACTTTCCGGGTGATTTGTATCGAAAATTATCAGCAAATATTATCATTTTAGTAATAGAATAGCTATCATTATTTTTTTTTTCTGATAATTAAACAGTCAGCCGCAAGTCGCCGAAACATCTGTATTGTGGTTGCAGTGTGACAAAAATGATTTTGAGATAAATTCTATTTAGTGTAGTGATTATTGTGTTATAGAAGCAATAAAAATTGAAATATATTAAAAGTGTTTCGTGTGGATTGTTGGTGTGTCGTGTGGTATGGCGAGATTGGCGTGCAGTGTTTGGAGGCTGTGACATGGACTGCGGCGTGGTGTGGCCCCGATTGACAGCGGGCACTAGGAGTGATCTTGGATGTTGGGCTTAGTGCCTGCACAATATAACAAGTATTATGAATAAACGTGAGGGTAACAAGGACAAGGAACGTCAGAGCGACGATAAAAGAACTTCCACGTAAGTATATTTCATTTATAATTACTAGAGAACCTATAAAGATTTGCTAGTTATTTTGGTCAATAGTTCTAATGACATGGTGACAGGATCACACTAGTGCATAGTTTGCACTTGTAGCTTCCATATATCTGACATACACCTTCTAAATTGTTTTTAAAAATTGGTTTTTATATTATCTTCTTTTAAGAATTCCTGGCTATGTAAAATAGTGTCTACATATTATATATAATTATGTTATATATTACTATATTTGGTACATATATATTGCTAATAAATTAATAATCCTTTTTCAAAATAGATATAGTATCAAGGCTTGTTTAAACTTCTATTTTGTTGGTATATTATAGATTATTAATTTGTAAAGCAACTACTTAAATAATCTAGTGGAAAAGTATTTTACAATGTTTACTTTTTATCTGTGATGCTTGAGATATTTTACTATTGTTGTCTGATGGCTAATAAAATTAATTTCACATGATTTAAAGTGGGTAAGGGTTATAATAATTTGTTACACTTTGTTCACACATTCTTTGTAATCATTACATATATATTATTATAGACACTATAATTAACACAAGTCAATTCTTAGTCAAAAGTCAGATAAAGCTCCAGGCCCAGACGAGATCACAAATGAAATCCTAAAAGGAACTCTGGAATCAGTTGTTCCCCTATTGACCAAGATTTACAATGACATTCTAGTATCGGCATACATTCCAGAAGAATGGGAATTATCACACATAATTCTCATATATAAAAAAGGCCCCAAAGAAGATATAGGAAACTACCGACCAATAAGCCTCATAACCAACATCTATAAAGTGTTCTCCAAAATAATTTTAAATCGAATAAGCATAACATTGGATGAAAATCAACCCATAGAACAAGCTGGCTTTAGGAAAAATTTTGCCACAACAGACCATATATATACAGTCAGACAGATAATGGAGAAGTATAATGAATACAATAAACCCTTGTACATGGCCTTCATCGACTACTCCAAAGCATTTGACAGCATTTTCCATGAGGCAATATGGGACAGTCTTAAAACCCAAGGGATCTCTACACTCTACATAAAAATAATCCAAAACATATATGCTAACAGTAAAGCAAGAATAAAATTAGAATCACTGGGCAAAACATTTAAGATAGAAAGAGGAGTCCGGCAGGGGGACCCATTATCCCCAAAATTATTTTCTGCGGTATTAGAAAATGTATTCCGAAAATTGCATTGGGATTGTTATGGGCTATGTATTGATGGGAAAAACCTAAACCATCTGAGATTTGCCGATGACATCGTTCTGTTTGAGGAAAATCCTAGCAAGCTACAGAGAATGATTATTGAGCTAAACAGTGAAAGTATTAAAGTTGGACTTTCTATGAATAAAAGTAAAACTAAACTACTCACAAACTCTGTACATCAAGATATAAAAATTGATAACCTACTCCTCGAATATGTGCATGAATATACTTACCTCGGGCAAATTATATCTCACAAAGACCAAACCACAAAGGAAATTAAAACACGAATAGCATCTGGTTGGAAAAGGTACTGGTCTCTGAAAGAAGTGATGAAATCTACCGAACTCACCCTAGCAATCAAGCGAAGAGTGTTCAATACCTGCATTTTACCTTGCCTTACATATGGATGCGAAACCTGGTCACTCACAAAACACCACAGAGATATGCTCAAATATTGTCAAAGGGCTATGGAAAGGAGCATTATGAGTATCAGAAAACAGGAAAGAGTAAGAAATACAACTATAAGAACCAAAACTCAAGTAACAGATATCCTTACAAAAATAGATCAATTAAAGTGGAGATGGACAGGGCATATAATGAGAAGTAAACATGAAAAATGGAGCAAAATTTTAATGGATTGGTACCCAAGAGACAGTAAAAGGAGTAGAGGAAGGCAGCACAGAAGATGGGAAGATGAGATAAAATTAACAGCAGGTCCCCATTGGAGAAGGGCTGCTAGGAACAGAAAACATTGGAAAATGTTAGAGGAGGCCTTTGCCAACAGGCACACTGAGCTCAGAGATATAATATAACCATACTGCTACCAAACTGAATATAAAGCTCAGGATAACAGGCTGAATGAATGTAATGTAATTAACACAATTGAGTTACATTAACAAAATAGTCTATTTAAAATTTAGTAAGTCTTATCATTAATTTAATTTATTGTTTCAGTTGTAAATTTGTAATTATTTCTTCCATAATCTGGTTAAATAACACAAGATTTATAACCAAAGTTTTTCATTTTTAATGTAAACATAGCGTTTTATTTATTTATCTATTGCATTCAATTTAAATTTACATTACAGTTATACATATAGTATAAAAAATAATTGTAATTAACCCACTGTGAGCTAGGTGAATATATCACATGTCCTTCAGACAGGTTGTTAATCAAAATAGAAAAATATCCATATTATGATAAATGCAGATTACATATATTGATACCTTATTTTACCAAAAAGCTAACTCCATCTCTGAACTTGACAAGACTCCAAAACCATTATATTACTGATTTTGACTTTTAAAAAGGATCCAAAATATCAACTTTCAACAATTTTATTTTTTCTTCTCTGAGAATTGTTAGGTCTTCACATTTTCTGATAGTTCATGTAGCTAAAATAAAATAAAATAATTCCACAATTAAAAAAAATCCACTGTCCCTCCAAACATGAGCCATAGGGCAAACCATAGTCATTTTTGTATTCATATATCATGCCTTTACCAATATAATATTAAACTCAATGATGCAACTCACCATTTATACCCCCACTTAGCTACTGAAATTGGAAGACACCATGGCCACCAAAAAAAAAAAAAGTGCATTTGAAAATTTCTTAGATATGAGACACCCAATCTCACTTACACTGGGTTACACTTCAACTTTCTTTAAGCAGATTGTTAACAATCCTACCTCTTACTATACTTATATATTTATGTTTCTGTAATCTTTTACTTTTCTTTAATTTTTTATTTTTGTCATAATGCTGAAAATAAAGTAACAAATGAATTATTATTAATATTACAAATAATATTTATTGACACATCTTGAGATGTTGGCAACATCACAATGATTATCTTCAAAAAGATTATTTTATCACACTTTCAGTATGTATGTAAATTGTGTTATCTCTATTACTATAAAAATATTGGAACTAGTTGTTTTGATTGTTTAACTTTTCTTAATTATGATTAAGAATACTAGTGTATGTACTAGAGTAAAAAATGTATATATTTATTTCATTTTCAAAGTTTTTAGTTCAAGCTAAAGTTAAGTAGTCAATTTAAAGAAAATTAATTAAAAAAGTAAATGATATCTCTTTTCTTCTGTCTCTCTCTCTCTCTCTCTCTCTCTATTCTTGTCAATATTGTTAAGTCTTCAATACCTGATTATTGAAGATAAATTTTCAAGTAAAGTCTGTTGCAACTACTAGTTAAGTTGATACTTATCTTTGCTTTATCTAACTTCTGTATCTTACCCTACAAGTCATAGTTCTGCTGGAAACAGTGCAATATTACATGAATCTATTCATACATGTCCATGTATAACCAATATGGTGAATCACTAAACGTAAACATCTTGTCTCACAGTACCCTTGATAATAGCTCTTAATATAAAAATAGCTTATCTGCTAATATGTTATTGTATTACATTCAACACATTGTGCTAGTGTAGAGAATCATTAAGAAGTGTAGGGCTGACATTTTTCGGAAATTCCCTGGGTTTGAACTATTTTAGAAAGTGTCTGTGGGCCATTCGGGAGAAATTTGGTGAAAACCTGGACATATATTATGAGAAGAATGCCAAATTGTGTGATAGTATGTAGTACATTTTATTTTTTACAGAGTAAAATAATTAGGTACTTTGTTTTGTATTTAGTGGTGAAAAGAAGTGTTCCTAATTATATAAGTTAGCAGATTACCTTTAAAAGAAAAGAGTGTATTTTTATTAAGGCATAATTAAATTACTTGAGTATTTCATTTGTTACATTGCAAGTTAAGTGAAATTTTGGGTTAATTAATTACAAAAAAATTGAGTGAATAAATAGAAATTGGATGCTGAAGAAACAATCAATTTTTTTTTTGTAAAAAACTACCACACAAATGTTTGGGCTTTCTTAAGCATTTCTTGATCATCAGTAATTGAGCTAATGACAGCCCTAAGTATAGCTAACAATTCAAAGTACTTTACTTCATTGATATTATGAGTTTTCAGTGAAATCTTGTGAGCCATGTTTGTCAAAGCAAAATTGACAAGTGAATCTGACAGTGATATAGTACATAACATACAATGAAAATGTTCTCTGGTCACAATTTGGAAATATTACTTTGTATTAAAATTTGTTATGCATAGAAAATTGTAAGTATTTAGGTAACCTCATTGTTTTTACTGTTATTGCAACAGTTTTCGTTAATATGTAATAGGTTATGTGCATTATTATGCATGTAAATTTAGTATGCTCTTATTGTAACTGCAATTTGTTTAATTGTTACATATAACAAATATTTCTTATGTTTGATATAATCTGTGCTGATTTAAGTATAATTCACAATTTATTAAAACAATATATTTATAACCTAATTAAAATAAATATTTAGCATATAACTTTACAATGATAATAGTTATTAAGTTTGTCTGATGGAAGTGCAGCAAACTTTCACTTTTAGACTCAATGCCAATAACGGTTGGGTATGATTCATTGCAGTCAATGTACACTGCTTCATTATGGTATATTACATTCTGTTTATTTTCTCCTAATATTGTACTTCTTTTTTTTTATGTACTTTTTACAGTATAAATTTAATTGTTATTATTTTCTTATTGATTATACTATTTGATATTTTACACCAATATAATGACATTAATGTTAAATTAATATTATTCAATATAAATGTCAAATTTTAAATTAAATATGTATTATTATTATTATAAAATAAAATACCTATATGTTGTAAATAAATACACTGGCTGGAGTAACTGACTAAATACTAAAATATTCTACTTTTAGTTTTGCATAGCTTTAATTAATAAGCATTGTTTTTAACTGGAGATTTTTAGTGGAACACTAGGCAAATTGTTAATAATAAACATATAATAATATTTTATTCATGTGAAATGTTTGTTTACTTAGTAGTACTTACTAAAGGAATATAATATAGTTAAGATTACAGACCTTTGCAAAATGGTTTTTTTAGTGATTAAAACACAAAAATAACATTTATACTTTAAGATGAAATAATTGCTTGTAGTAGTAATGCTTTATTGAGTGTAAATTATAAAATTAGCTTTTCTTTTCATAGTTTTTTTAAGTAAAAATTAAAGTAACTAACAATTGTAATTAATTTAAATCTTTATTTAAAACCTTAAATTGTATTTGAATTTGAATTCATGAATAATTTAATTATTATTATATTTTATTTATATGTTTATAAATATATTAATTACACTTCTGTATGTTGTCCAGTTATACATATTTATTAATAATTATTTAATACTTATTTATTTACAGCAAATACTATTGTAACTTTCCTCAAACACAAATACGAACAGATATGCTGACACATATATGAGATTGAGATATTCTTTCTTTCTCACATTTGCTCTACAGACCTAACCTTGAATGAATGGATGTCAGTGAACTTGCCCTGCCCAATCATGTGTCATTAGACTCAATAGCAACATATGAATATATATATATTGATGCATAATATCTAGTCAGAGTAGTCTGACTGTGAATGTGACGGTTGTGGGTTCAATTCCCACTTGATGAATTATTTTTATTTGCAAAATTGTCTGGTGTGTGGAAAACGGAATATCTTAACACTAGGTTCTCTTTGTCTGCCCTGCTGTATGCGGGATACAGTGTAAGCTTTATTATATTATTGTTATTATAAATATAACAATTAAGTAGAATATTCAAAAGTATAGGGAGCATAAACATTACATTATTATGTCAATACAAATTGTTATATAAATTCATTTTTGTAAGAAATGTAATAATACTTTTAAATAACTTTGACTTTTAAATGTGGTCGACTATTATTTATAATATTCAAATATTCATTGCATACTTAAGTTGTAACAAAACATTAATTGGAATAACTTTGTTTATGGTCAACTGTTCTTTTGTTTGTTTTTGTTTATAGTACTATGAAATTCATTGTCAAGTTTAAAATTAGATAATATTAACAACAAATAATAATTTAGGACCTTAGCGCTATTATAATAGAGGGGAAATTACTAAATTATAATGCATAACACATTTTTGGCGACCATTCTAATGTTGTGTATTCACTAAATTCAATGTGTAAAATAATGATCATATGAATTTATTGTTCAGAAATTAAATGTCTCAATGGTGGGCTGTGGAAGACTAATGGCCTATGGGTATGGAAATTTTGTGTTTTTATTTTCTTTCACAAATACTAAAGGAAAACTATAATTAAAATATTTAACCGACCTCATTGACAATGTTTTTCCTTTACACTTAAGTACCTAGTAGCATTGGTGACGAGGCTCGGCCAAAATTTTTGTTCGTACATCGGTCGGTATGTTACGCACAAGAAAATAACATGCTATGCACTAATTATTCATCTGTGACAGATAGCTCTTGTACTATATGCTTTTTGCGATTTAATCATATGTTATAAGGGTGTTTGCACACTTGCAGCGCGACTGGCGCGGTGGGTGGGCGTGGCGTTGGCGGAAGCAGCGCAATGCACACGTCGCGGCACTCCGTCACGTCGTCCTCGGGCGTCCTTATGGTGGGGCCCAACTTCCGCGTCGGCAAAAAGATCGGCTGCGGAAACTTCGGCGAATTGAGGCTCGGTGAGATGCTTATGTCCATACTAATGTTTGAAATCTACTATCTATATTTATAATGAATACATTTTTTATATCCTTCTCATACCCTAAGGAGCTTCTATGACGATAATTAACTACACAAATGATGACGAACATTTACTATATTTAGTCAAGGAGAGTATTTACAAGATTTATAAGACTGGATGTATTTAAGATACGCGGTTTTGACGTAACCTACGCGACACTTGATTACGTCGTCTTCGGGCGTCCTTATTTTCGGGCCCGTTCAACTGCGGAAACTTTGATGAATTGAGGCTCGGTGAGATGCTAATGTCCATATTAATGTTAAAAAACAATCTTAACTTTATAATAAAAACATTTCTCATATCTTTTTCGTGCTCGAGGCGCGTCGATTTCGATGGTGTACTATAAAAATGGACGTAAACATAACTATAACTATATATCTTCTGAGGTGGTATTTACAAGATAGATGTATAAGCCACTATATTTAAGACACTAGGACAGGACAAAAATGTTCGACTATGAACTCGACAGCTTGTGGGTTCGATTCCCACTCGAGGAGATGAAACTATTAATAAGTAACTATTAATAAATATTTTCGCGGCGTTAAGTTCCCCCATTCAACACGCCATGCTTCTAGAATTCTACGGAAATCGGGGGGCGGAATGTCCTTAACACTAAGTTTCCTTTGTCTACCCTGCGGTGTTCAGGATACAGCGTGAACCTCAAAAAAATACATCATCCATGCAACTAAAATAGTAAAGTTATTTAAATTAACAAACGCACATTGATAATCAAAATCTAAGACCTTCAATCTACATGGTCGTTTAAATAATTACAAAACCTAAGCAGCACAGTACAGTACGGACAACAAGTCGTGGCCCACTGAAGTTAGATTTTCTGAACTTTTGCGCAACGGTATTAAAGGAAGAAAATGAAATCAAATTAATCAAAAGTAAGAGAAATCCTAAACGCAAATCTGCGTAACGATCGACAGTTAACTTCAAAGCAGCCACAACTTGTTGGCCGCGCTGTACAGCTAAGGATAAATAACGAACTGTGCGCAGGTGTTTCAAATGATATCGTCGTACGAAATGCATGGCTATTATAAGCTGGGAGTGTGAACCACTTGTCGACACCCGTTTGTTACTCGATTTAAGATTTCTTGACATCTTGCGTACGTTCATTCGTTCGTTCGGTTAATTGAACAATGGATAATTGTTTTTTTTTTACGATAAATTAAAAAAATAGAAAGTTTTAATTAAATGTGCTTTGTTTAAGTTAGTTCTTGTAGTAGCGTTAATGTTTGTGGGTTCGATTCCCACTTGAGGAAATTGATTGGTCTTCTTTTTACCACTATATCAAGACAAAACGACAAAAAAAATATTTAAAAAAAAAAACATATTTATCAATGTTATTAATGAAAAAATAACAAATATTTATTACAAACGTATTATTTCAAATGACATAACAACAATGTTAGATGTCATTACTGTTATTTTTTTTATTCTGTAGTTTATAAAACAACCTTAGCCGCGTTTGGAGTCAATTGATTTAGCAATTTGTTTTTGCCTCTTTACTCTACTAAGATTCTTAAGGTTATCTCAATAAGTGAGGCCAGTCGTGGCGCAGGGGCGTAAGCGTGTGACTGTAAACGCGACAGGTCGTGGGTTCGATTCCCACTCGAGGTAATGAAATATTTCACATTTCCATCTTCTTGGCTCTGGTGTCGAGTGAAAGCACGGCGTTAAATTCCGTCACTAAACACTCAGTGCCTCCAAAATTCAATTGAAAATGGAGAACGGAGTGTCTTAACGTGAGGTTACCTCTGCCTACCCTACTGTGTGCGGCCAGTATGCTATAGTATAAACTATAAAAATCTTAATACAAAACAATAGATTAATAATATATGGAAGCTTTGTTTTAAAAACTTGCGAGATCTCGAATATTTAGAAAGCTATAGACTCAATAAAAATCGAAATTGTACATTCATTAAAGTATATTATTACCTTATTTGGACAATTTTTTTTTGTACTTATTTATTTATAATCGCATAAAGTAAAAGCGTGAGTGCGACGTAACGTTAACGTATGAATCATTTATAGCTTTTATATAGTTTTTTTGTGAAATAATATTAAGGAGAATATTACAGGAGTCGAAGCTAAAAATTGTTAAACTAATATAGAAATATGATAAAAATCGAAGCTAAAAATTGTTGGACTAATATCAAAGGAATTTTTGTTTTGCGTTATATATTATATTGGTAGGTACGAGTACGTGTGAGTCACTTGATTATTTCCGAGTTCGATAAACTTTTGGACGTAATCATTGGTAAAGTAATTAAATGCACTGAAATTCTAACACGCTTTCTTTTAACTGAGATAGAAGTTATTTGAAGTTAATGACAGATTGATTTTTTTATACTGTTTTTTTAAAAAATATATAGTAGAGAGTAGAACTTCATATTCCCCGTTCTCCTCAATCTCCCTGTTCTAAGATACATTTGCATGACGGTGCTCGAACTCAAAGCAATAATTTATCTAACTAAATAGTTTAAAATACCTAAGTGTTTACATGTCATCATCATCATCATCATCATCAGCCTGTCCTCGTCCACTGCTCGACATAGGCCTCTCCATAGGTTTACACGTAGTATGATAAATATAAATATTTTCTCGACGGAAAAACCGAATTCACAATTTTCGCATAAACATATAATTAAAACTAAAATGCCTAATAATTTGAAAAGTAACGATGTTTAAAATGATATACTTATAGTAGTTTATAACAAATTCCTGGGAAGCTAGTGTTAAAACACTCCGTTCCGTTCAGAGCTAGAAACATATTAAATATTTCATTTCCATCTCTTTTTAAAAGCTTTTTCTGTATGAGGAAAAATGTTGTCATTACTTATTAGTAGGTAATTGTCATCAAATAGTGATGTCTTATTATATAGTGATGTGTAATTTAGCACAATTACAAATTACGCAATTAATGTAAAAATGATTAAATCCATCATTTGACAATGTAAACACTTGACACTGGTCACACTTGACACTTGGTTCCTTCTGCCTACCCTGCTGTGTGCGGGATACAGCGTGAAGCTGACATTGTTAATAATAACACACGTTTAAAAGAAATAAACAAAGTATATTATTATTGGAAATTGATATATAAACACAGATTAAACCGTCGATATAAAACTTTGACCTTACACACGCACGTAATCACCTACGCAATAAGGTTTCGTATCGCTTATATCACCTGAGACTTGTATGGCTGCAACATGGGAATTGGATTTGAACCGACGTCATCTGAAATGTCATTATATCACGCACATGTGACGATATGTGATGGAGTTATTTTGAAAAAAAAATCAGCTTCCCTCTACAACCCCATACAGTAGGGTAGGGAGAACCTGGTATTAAGACATTCCGTTCCCCACTTTCCGTCGAAATTTTCCAGGCGTTGCGTGTTGAGTGGCGAAACTCAACGCCGTGTTATTGCCTTGGTGCCAGAGCGAAGTAATGAACATATTAAGAATTAATAATTCTCTCGAGTGGATATGAATTAATTACCGTCGCGTTACAATCACACCCTTGAGCCTCTGCCCCAATACGTCTTCAACATTTACTTTGTAAGTCATATAGAAGTAACACATTGATTTGGGGCGTATAAAATAATCCCGATCAGTGGAACGGGCGAGGTTCTTCATTGTAATTTGCAGTTATTAAGAAGGATGAGTCTGCACTTTTTTTCGCACGCTAATTCATTTATTTATAACCAATTTTAATAATAACATTTTCAAGGAAAAAGTTTTAAGTTTTTTTCTTAGCTACACACTGTATCTCGCACTAAAGCAAAAATATAAAAGGATTGATAGAGAAAACTTGAAAACCTAGTGTTATGACACTCTGTTCCCGATAAGACACTTCCGTTCCTGACTTTTCGCCCATTTCTGAAGGCATTCCGTATTGGGTGGCGGAACTCAACGCCGCCCTTTGCAATGTTACTTTAACGAGGAAATGAAAATGATAAATATTTCATTTCCTCCTGGAAATCAGATGTACAACCATGTTTACTTTTTTTGTCAATGACTTCTAGAAATTATTCTAACACATATTTATTTCCTCTTACATTCTGTAGTAATTTGTATTTAATTTATTAATCTGTAAATATAACACTATATATACAACTATAGTTATTACATAAATTAAATTATATTATTTACGCGAACCATTGCTACGTGTTCGGCAAACATTTATTTTATATATTCGTCTATTATAAATATAAACAGTTTGCGTTACACTTGCCCGTTTCACTAGATTCTAACGCCCGTATTTAGAGATCTCTCTCAAGTCCGAGATCGATCTTGTAATTATCATATATGCGTAATTTATGAATGAAAACAACATCTCAAGATCGATCTCCGCCTTGAGATCCGTGGACAACGACGCGCTATACGTTAATAAAGAAAAGAATCCGCGTCATAATATTATTGAGAATAAAACTGTGACCTCAATGTGTGGCAGTGGGGCAGGGGTCAGATTATATCGATCCCCATTCGCGTCGTGTGACATAATTCTTTGTAACTTTATCAGGTGTCATTATCATCTCATATGAGGCTTATTTGGCACAAACCGGTCATTTGTTTTCTAGGTCCATTAATGACATTCACAGATAAAAAATTATATCGATGTTTGTTACGATTTCGCTTACTTGTAGTACGAGCCATGGATGGTTTTTATACATTACTTAGCAAAAACCACTGAACTAACTTTGATCAAATTTTACACATCAGTATAAAACACAGGTAGGCTACAATTTATGTAAAGATTTTGTATTATTTAGAAGCCGCGTATCGTATATTTTTAAAATTTTTTTCTTATACATTGGTACGTTATGTGATATAAGCAGAGGGGCGTATGCCGCTCATGATTAAGACATTTAAAATGTAAATGTAAATTTTATTTATCTGTTAAGATGCGGCGGTATTTAGTAAGCAGATTCAAATTCACAACTTGCTCCTATTGCAGTACTATAGTTACAACACGTGACGCCAAATGTATTTTTTTAGCACCAAACTTTATTTCGTATATAATAGGGTATGCAGAGGGAACCCGGGAACCTAGTTGTATATATATATTTCACATTACCTTATTAAACTTTATAACGATAAGGAATATCAAAAATCTACCTTAACATTATTCTAAAACAGTAGTAAATAACTCAAGTCAATATCATTAAAGGAATTAATATCAAAACGTGTTTTCCTTGCCAATTTCACAAAACAAGATCTAAAAAAAGAAATGTTGGTTCCAATAAGAACCTTGACGTGTTGAGAGCGTTATAAATAAACATATATATTTATATTTTTTTATATGATTTTCTAAATATGAATACATTAATGTATAATCCTTAGGGTTTATAAAAAAGATTAAAAAGTAAATGAAAACATTAATTTAGAAATAAGAGATGTCTTCGGGCGTGCAAGCACGTGTTTGTTTCATATTTTCCTAGAGGTGGTTCAAAATTGTTCTTTTAAATACTGCTTAAATATTGATATAAGAATGTGATATCTTGTTTTTTTACTATTTACAGGAAAATTTAAATTTATTTATCGTTGCTAAGAAAAAAGAAAATATCACCCTATACTGCAATAATGATAAGAAATCATACGTAAGGCTGTAAACTGTTTACCAACTACCTACTTATGTATGCATGACGTATACATAAAATGTGTTTTTAAAAAATATATTAAATATACTTATTGAGAGAACGTATAAATTTTGAACGTGACGGGAGTTGAACCTGCGCCTCTTGAAACCGTCCATGTGCTCTTATTGTTAAAAATATTTAATATACTACTTTACTCGTTCGTAATTTAAGTAAGCTTATAGAATTAAGTCTTACAATTTACAGTTCAGTACGTAGCAGGATTAAAACCCACGCCCTGTGCGTAAGACGTCTAATCGATCTAATTAATTATGCTCTCCACTGATATAGCTATTACTAATAGTAAACTGTTGCTGTTGAAAGCATATATTTGATAACAATAAAAGTTGTAAACAATTATTGTTATTTACATGTTTTAATATATTTTTAAAACAATATATTATCATAATCAAAATATTTGGTGTTATTTAGGTTCGTCTAGGATTTACAAACGTCACGCTCAATCCTGCACACGGCAGGATAGGCAGAGGGAACCTAGTTAAATCACCCCGTGCCCAATTTTCCGCTGAATTCTAAAAGTAATTGCGAGTTGAGCGGCGGGCCTCAACACGGCGTTTCGCCTCGACACGACTGCGAAGAAATCGAAAAGAACATCAGGCCTACGTGGCCATGGCCTCGGGATTACGTGCTAAAACGTGCAAAACAAAAAAAACTAACCGTCTTTGCAATTATTCAAACGAATATAATATCAATTGTTCCTTAAAGATAACATTGTAATAAGAAGGTGTATCGATGGGTACCTATAGGTACCATTGTTCCATTTAATTTGTCCCCCGATAAGATAGCCGAGCCATCGAGATTCGATAACGTGGATCTTTACGAGGAACCTTATCTCGAATCGCCAGACTCGTCACGTCGTACATGTCAACCAATCAAGGGCGGCATATTGGATTTTTAAATAATTAATACATTTTAAATATTTAATACTATATCCATACCTATATTATAAATTCGAAAGTAACTCTGTCTGTCTGTCTGTCTGTCTTTTACGCAATCAGGGCCAAACCGCTAATTTGATTGTGATAAAATACTCATATAGAGATACTTGAGGGTCTCGGGATGAACATAGGATACTTTTTTTTCTCATATTTGTAATATTTTCGATATATACCAATATATTAAAATATTTATTAATTTGACATGCGATTTATTCCGCCGTGTTAATAACAACCGTTGCTAAACAACGGTTTGCAAAGTTTGTTGTTAGAAAACGTCACCCAAAATGAGCTTGCTTAACGTATTTCTCTATACTAAAAATAATTTCATAAATATATTTAATAAATATTCGTATAGTTCTAGCGGGCGTAGCCGCGTTCGGATCCACTAGTAGCCGATAAAATTGTCATTTTTATCGGCTGCATCTTAGATATTAAATTAGCAGGTATATGTATTTCTCCTGGTTTATGTTATTTAATTGGCGTTTTTGTTTTGTTTTGTTTTTGTAGGTGGTGAAAATGTTGTGTATTTACAGTAAAATTTAATAGCTGCAATGCAATGAATTAAGTATTTATTGTAGCGTCACGTTGTATTCCGCGTACTGCAGGGCAGGCAGAAGGAACCTAGTGTTAAGAGCATCCGTTCCTCATTTGCCGCTGAACTGCTGTTTAAAAAGCTTCAATTTTCACACAAAGAACCCGTATAGGATGTAATAAAAAGCTCGCTACATTAAAAATTTAATAAATTTTTATTCTTACTTAGTCTAAATAGAATAGTATGTCCGTAAATTTTAATAGCGGCCATCTGTTCATTTGATTATCTTCATATATTTCATGCCAATGCCGAAATCGTTCATAAACACTTTACAAAATGATAATGAAGCGTAAGTTTCTTTAAATACGCCCATACGAATGTTTCCTTGCGTCATACTCTTTTTTTTTCTTATTCCGCATGTAGCAGGAAAGGCAAAGGGACTCTAGTGTTAAGACACTCCGCTCCTCACTTTCCGTCGAATTTTCAAAGCATTGCGTGCCGAGTGTCGGAACTCAACGCCGCGTTTATCTTTGGCACCAGAGTAAAGAAACGAAAATTAAATATTTCATTTCCGTTTACACGCTTGAGCCTCTGTGATACGACTGGCCTCTTCGTCATTCTAATATATTTATAACAGTTATGTAAATTTGTAATTGAACAGGCTAGTGCTAAGACAATTGTTTCGTTTTGCAGGTAAAAATCTATACAACAATGAACATGTAGCGATAAAGATGGAGCCTATGAAGTCCAAGGCTCCACAATTACATCTAGAATATCGATTTTACAAACTATTAGGAACGCACGGTGAGTCTTTACTTGTAATCGATATTATAAACGTTTATGTCTCGATTTAAAAATATTGTATATATTATTCGTTTTTTTTTTTCGATTAATATCGATAGTTAACTTTTATTATGAGTATGCCATATTGACCGAATATTTTTAAACTGAGACTAACATAGCTTTGCCTAAAAAATATTACCTAAAATAAGAAACATTTTTTTTACTTTATGAAGATATGGAAATTAGCTCTATATTATGTTTTTTTTTTTTTCATAAAAGAAATCACAGATTCTTATAAAGAAAGATCTCAATTGTTAACGTTAACAACAGTAGTTGTAAATACTGTGTGTATACAACGCTCGTCATTGTTTACGCGATACGCCTAGTTGTGTACATTCCCAGAAACATTTCATAAGAGTGTAATATTTTAGCTACACTACTGAACCTGTTTTTTATGAAAAATGGTAGAAAATAAACATAAAATTATTACCAATTTAGTGATGACTTAAAAAAATTAAAATATTACGTAAATATATTATGATGTTCGAGACAGTTTTAGATTTTCTCCGGCTTATCTTATCTGAGAAAGATAATTGTTTATTATCGTTGTTAGCTAACTTTGTCTAATAACCGACAGAAAATGCCATTATTTACTTTATCGTGAAATTAATTATGAAAGTTAAATAGTATTATATTCTAACCCTTAAAAAAATAATGTTTTTAGAGTCTCATTTGTGCATCAAATATATTTTGTTATAAAGTAAAGAAAATGGTATATTAACTTAAAGAATAAACTAATATTTCATAGAGGTTGTTTTCTAAAAAAAAATGATGATTCACGATGAACGTTCAATAGAAAACTACGTAATTTAACGCTAGATAAGATTTTTCTAATTCTTAATATAAATAAATAATAAATAATTTTGGCCAGAGGGCATACCGAAAGTATACTACTTGGGTACTTGTGGCGGTCGCTACAACGCCATGGTCATGGAGTTGCTAGGACCCTCTTTAGAGGACCTCTTTGTACATTGCGGGAGGAGGTTCAGACTCAAGACGGTCCTTATGATAGCTATACAATTAGTAAGTTGACGAATACAATACAAACGTTGCAATTAGTAAAGTATAGGAATAGCGTTAGTTGTCATTTTGTATTTCATTATTATGAAAAAAACAAACTTTGTATGTAATTAAATTTTGCTTTCATAAATAATTCAAAAGTTATTTACATTAAATGATTTAAATGTATAAAACTTAAATTAATTAATTATTAGAATTACTATGTCATTGAAATAGAAAATGAGACGGTCTCAAGGCTACGCTATTCCCTATTAACGCGGCAAAGGCTCACAACACAACACCGTAACCGATATCGAATACGTGGTTACCCCATTTCGGGAACGAACCTAGGTCCATGTCGTTGTCATTGCCGCCACAAGCATTTTTTATTTTACTTATTTATTTTTTATACATTGCTCTCACGATTCAATATCGGCTTCTGTGTTGTGTAACAAGCGGTTCGAGAGAGCAATGTTCACTAAAGTAAGTAATGTCTAAATCATGCATCTCTTCCTATCTTCCCTGCCTACTTCCCATCGACCCTATAGCACCCTCGACGGCGGAAGGCATACCCGAAGTGTACTATTTTGGCCCGTGCGGTAAATACAATGCGTTGGTCATGGAACTGCTCGGTCCGTCGTTAGAGGATTTGTTCGATTTGTGCGGCCGTCGTTTCTCCTTAAAGACTGTATTGATGATCGCTATGCAGCTGGTGAGTTTTTGCTTATATTAATAGTTTTTTAATTTTCCTTTGAAAGTTTAAAATATATTTTTTAGTATAATTTTATAGCAACTTTTTATAGGACTTTTTAACATTTTTATGGTACTTTTGGACCTAGTTGTGAACATTTGTACAAGTGATATAGATTTACTGTATTGAAGTTGTTTTGGCACGAATGTGTAGCATAGTACCTGCATTAAGAATGATCTGGTACTTTGGTTGGAATAGATAAATTAACATCAATTCGAGCATATCCTTGAGTGTTCGTCTTACTTAGTGTTTGATCTGTAAAACACTGAAACACTTTACTAATTGTGTTTAAGCCAAGAGAATTAAAAACTTATTTTTTTTTTACACACCTTATATCAGTTGGAGCGTGCTGAGTGATGAAACTCTCCACCGCGCTTTATCTCGACAACAGAAACGAAAATATAAATTTAAGTAAATGTTTCATTTCCTCGAGTGGACCAGTAACCTTTACAGTCACACTTAGTGCCTCTGCACCACGGCTGGCCTCTAAACACTTTAAGAAAACTTATAAATTTGATTGATTAAGAATTAGAACAATTCGTCCCAATCACCGCACCGAAGACCTAACTAATGACTAACTGGTGCCCATCCTTTCCAGTTACATCGCATCGAATATGTCCACACGCGACATCTAATATATCGGGACGTGAAACCCGAGAATTTTTTAATAGGTAGAGCTACGAGTAAAAGAGAAAAAATCATACACATCATTGGTGAGTTTAACACAAGTTTTTATTAGATTTACACTTTTCTATTATTATTTTGCGTGAAGATATACTCTGCTCATGGCTGGGTAGGCAGAGGGAATCTAGTGTTCCTCATCCTCATTTTCCGTCAAATCCTGGTGGCATTGCGTTTGCGCGTTGAATGCAAATGCGACACTAGAGCGAAGAACATGGATATATTAATCATTTCCTCGTTTGGGAATCGAAGCCACAATCTGTCTTACAGTCGTTTACAGTCTTACTTTACTTACGTCACGACTGGCCTCGTTTGTACTTATGCTACATACATTCAAATTATTTAACTTCTGTATGAGTTGAGACAACTTTTATTGAAAGTGCTAGAGACTAAGCGAATAAATTAAAAATATTAAACTATGACTCATCTTAAATTATATAAAGTCTGTAATCACAAATACAATTGATAATGACGTACGGTTTATAGTAAGAGATTATTTTTTAATTCAATGACTCATTTAGTCATATAATTATAAATAATATATATATATAATGCATAAATCTAGAAATGTAAAGGAACCTTTGGATTGTCACAGTGTAAACGTCATAGCGGTCGTGACGACTGCTATATTTTATGTATTTTTTTATTAAAAAAAAAACACGGCAGCCATTAATAATATGTAAGTGTGCCGCCACAAAAAGTGACCCCATAGTTGAATTAACTAGTTCAATGAAACGTGTTGAACGATTAAATTCCATATAAAGTTGAAATTATAACTATATTACTGCAAATTATAATGGATATTATAGATAACATGTAATACATGGCTTATGTACTGATCAGCTTCAAGCTGTATCCCGCACACAGCAGGATAGGCACAGGGAACCTAGTTTTAATAAACTCCGTTCCCCACTCTCCTCTGAATTCTGGAGATATTGCGTGTTGAGTGGCGGTCTTCAACGCCAAAACGCTTATGTACTGATGATTTTTTTTTAATAATTCTCACTTTACATTTAGACTAAATCCTATTTTTAATTTGTTAAACGATGATGAAAATAATTATTAAATTACTTTGGATTATTTTATCATTGTACTAATTTATGTGGCGCTTGTGCTATGTTTCTGTTTTTTATTAAACATAAATTAAAACAATATTTTAGATTTCATTTTTATATAAGGGATGCCACTTAATGATCTAAATGAAGAATAAATTAACTTATAGATCATGTGTGCTCAACCGTTAACAAAAATTAAAAATAATATATTAATAAATTATGTTTTAGTCTATAATATAGTCTAATTTGACATGTTACACAAATCAGTTTCATAATTATATAATTATGCAAAATGGAGGTCAATTCGAGTAAGATAAACATTTCGCCTTCAAAAGGCCCAGTTTTCGCCAATCGATAGCTACTTGGCCTTCGTAATCCCATTATGCACTGCAGACAATATGAACAGCGACCCTACGTCAGCTGGCTTTCGGTGCTTTTATTTTATTTATAATAATATAAAAATTATACTTTAAAATGATGTCATAATTAAACTTGTTTTTTTTTACATATCTGATATACATATTTATACCCTACCTAAATTTAAGCGAGTAGGTATTTTTTTAGCTCCTATTGGGTACTCCATCTATGTGTGTATATATAATTCATATCATTAGTTTACGTATAAATTATTTAATACGAATTTTAAGAATTTTTTTTCATTATAATTTTAAGTTAAAAGATATTAGGAATAATGGCACCAAAAAAGCCTTATTATATACATATTTGTATATAAAAGAAAGCAAATTCCGTCACAACCGTATGCGATAATTGATAACGCGATACAATATGTGTCGTTAGGTAACGCGGTCCATTGAATACGAGTGAGGTAACACTACACGTACAATAGAGAGGTCTGCGGTTGAAATACAGTATAGGTAGATCTAAGCCTAAGGCTTTACTCGCCTTATATTATGTTACTATTAATGTGCTTGTAAGCGTTTATACGTTTCAAGGGTTACGGCTTTATGTTGTATTCAGCACATGAGGGGAACCTAGTGGTAAGACACTTCCCTTCTCTCCTACCTTGTTACCAGAGCGGGGAATATGAAAGTATATTTCATTTCCTCGAGTGGGCATCGAACGCACGCGCGCATGTCGCTGTTACTTTTCTGCACCACTATTCAAGTCTATTATTCTGTTTAAGTATTATTATTTTTATAAATGAAATTTCTCGATTTGGAAAGGTTTTTATAACGCTTAGTGTAGGTATATGACTTGACTGTCTCTTATTTTAATTTCTATTGTTAATACGTTCCGTTGAAATTAGGATGGATACAATTATAATTTTTGGATTTCAGGTTTTACTGAGACTTTAATTAGTATAATGAATGATTATTTAAATAAAAATCTTTTTTGTTTGTATCCAACACACGAATATCAACAATAAGAATTAACGAAAATTGATACAATTATTTAATATTTGTTATAAAGTTGTTACGTTATGGAAGGAAAAAAGTAGAGAAAAAGAAAAAAGAAAAGGAGCGAGGAAATAAAAATATTTAATATTTTTATTTCCTCGCTTTGGTAATCAGGCGAAGAGCAGCGTTGTGTTCAACACGCAATGCCTCAAGAATTCGGAATGTGGGTAGTTGTCTGAATGGGGAACGGAGTGTCTTAACATTTCGTCTGTACTCTACTATGTGCGGGATACAGCGTGAACCTAAAAAATAATAGTTACATTATTTTACTTCATGCTCTACAAAACTGTACAATGATAATAATAACCTACAAGTAGAACGGTCGAAACATCACCCATTATGGCCGATTGATAAAGACTGAATCATACCTTTCCAACAATAGCTGTTTCCAAGTATTCTAAGTTCCCTTGTTTGACCGCTTTTTGAAGCGATCACATTCCCTCGAACTGTCTACACTGCGCGTATAATACTCGTATAAGCGTTTTACGCTATTTCCCTCATAGAGTTTATCTGGCTATAAATTGAAATGGCATCTCAAGATCGATCTCAGACTTGAAAGCATGTTATAAATACGGGCCAGTATCTACTCAACTCAATTTGCTTGTCTCAATTCGAGACGCGAAATAATGGCTAATGGCGAAACTCAACGCCGTGCCTTGCTAGAATGGGAAAGTGAAAATGAATCGTTCTTCCGAATGTAGATAGAACCCACAATCGTTGGTTGCAAATAAATTTAATACTGCGCAAATTGAAAGGAAATTAAAAAATATATCTGTCGTATATAGATAGGTATTAGATTTTTTTCCCGCTGTTTTTATAATAAATTATCTATAGATAACATTTAAATTTTTGTTGGATGAGATATTCACTATATTAATAAACCTACGTTACGTTCATTGGCGGTGTCAAATTATATTAATGTGCCCATCAAATAATTAAATGAAATTCGAATTATACTTTATTTTATAGAACATATTATTTTTGGTGCGAATTTTACTTACAACAAAAACAACAATCTAGCTTAATATTTTTTTTCCTCAAAAGTAAAAAAAATATAAAAATAGATTTTTAATTTAAAAGCAAAGTTTTTGATATGTAAAGAATGAGAAAATGCTTATTTAAATTATGTATATGTTTATTTTTTTTATTTATTCGTTTATATGATAGTAATATATGGGATTTTTTCACAGATTTCGGTTTGGCCAAAGAATATATAGACTTAGAGACAAACAAACATATCCCGTACCGGGAGCACAAGTCGCTCACGGGGACTGCGAGATACATGTCAATAAATACACATTTAGGAAAAGGTAAGCGTTATGTACCCCCCTAGTGCTTATAATTTATATAAAAAACAATTAAATTATAATAATATTCATAGATATATATAATATTTTTGTTTTTTTTCTTTTTTATAATTTCGGCTTTATGAGTTTATGAGTTCTTTATGCTTTCGGCTTTATGAGTTGCTGGAAAGAACTAAGGCTGTATTCCTGATTTATAGACTTTGTTTTGTAAGATAACTATTGTTGGTATAACAAATGCATAAAATACTGGAATATGTTATTTCATTTTAATATTATTGTCGTAATAATTATATTAAATTATAGATAGATATTGCTTCTTTTTCTACATTCAAAAGACGCAGAATGCAATTGAAGAGCAGTGTTGTTATACTGTGTGAGAATTAAAAAGGTTCCCCGAGGGACGATTGAACCCACAACCGTCGTATATATACCTAAAAAACATATTATTGTGATACATTATTTAATAATGACCTCATTAGCTAATTGTTTTAAAATTCCATAATTATATTATTTAAAATTTCTAGTATTTACATCTAGTCATCTAGTTTTTGTATTTGTATGCTTTTTAACGTTACACTAATGCGTTGAGATGACGAAACTAATTTCTAAGCACAATTTTTTTTAGTCAAAATTAATTACTGTAACAGTTTTATTACTTTTTTGTAGCCCATTATTTAAATGACTCAAGTATTTTTTTAACTTACTTAATTGCATTTTTTAATGATATTTAGTTTTATAAGAATAATATTTTTTCCTTAGTTATTCATAGGTTTAAAATCCTATTTTTAAAAATGTTTCGATATAAACATACTCTGGTATAATTAAAAAAAAAAAAAAAATTTTTACTTTCTGTAACCTAATGTGAGTAAAATATTTTAATAAAACCCCATAACCGGATTAATCGCGTATATTCTATTATATTACACAAAGTACAATCGAAGGCCCGTAACCACGGACTATTGCAAAGTGTTAAAAACGTCGGGTCCTCGAAAATTATATTTATAACACAATTAATCCGTTGCAAGAGTTTAATTTGAAATGTATAGAAATAGTGAATTATTACTATAACATTTTTATTCCAGAACAATCTAGACGCGACGACCTGGAAGCTCTGGGGCATATGTTTATGTATTTTTTACGTGGTTCCTTACCCTGGCAGGGTTTAAAAGCTGATACACTTAAAGAACGATACCAAAAAATTGGAGATACCAAACGAGCTACCCCTATAGAGGTAATGTATTCAATATAATATATGTAGTAGGTACGGTGAACGAGTCGTGTAATAGAAACTTTATTAACAGGATTAATTATTGTCGTTAGGCGTAAGGATAAACAAATATCCGGATAATGGAATGTGTGAGGAACATCTTATTGTGTATATAACAAGTGCATATTATATATAGTAATAAACATTAATATTCCTTTAAGTCCAGGTATTTTTATATGCAATAATATATTATTGGACTTGGACTCGCAGGTGCTGTGCGAGGGTCACCCCGAGGAGCTGGCCACGTACCTGCGCTACGTGCGCCGCCTCGACTTCTTCGAGACGCCCGACTACGACCAGCTGCGGCGTATGTTCCGCGACCTCTTCGACCGTCGCGGCTACGTCGATGACGGGGAGTTCGACTGGACTGGGAAGACAATGGTATGCATTCGTTTGTAGCTTGAGTGTACTTGCATCAGGATAGCATATGCATTTATTTATAGGTTGTGTGCTTGGTTGTACTTTTGTGTCTTCTCTATGATTCTGTTTAGAAATGCTAGCTATATAGAAATTGAACCTGCGCCTTTTGCATTTCATTCAGGTAGTGTAGCTAGTGTAGCTGCACATCGTTATCGAGCTACGTTAAATCTCTTATACATATTATAATTTTGGTAAAATATTTTTAGTTATTATTGCATCTGACTGCTTGCTTGACTGTATCATTTTCTATGCTCTTATGTCTATAAACCTTTGTGTGCATTAGTCTATAAGATTAAATCTAAAGTAAAGACACTTGGCATCTTTGGTTGTACTTGGGTTGTTTCTGAGATTAGTCCACTCTACCAAATAAACTCCTCAAATTCATAATATTAGTTGTATTTATAGTATCGATTTCTTACTTATAGGTTCACTTTTCCATATCTTTTTACAAATATTAAATGTCCCCAAAGGCTGTGTTCAAAAGTATGTGTAGTTTAACACACAATGTCTCCAGAAGTCGGCGGAAAGTGAGGAATGCAAGTGTCTTAATAGGAACGGAGTGTCTTAGGTGTCTTAGTTTCCCTCTACCTACCCCGATATGTGCAGATTAAATAAAGCAAAAAAAATGTAGTTTGATTTACATCATTTCATGACGTCGTTTAACTATAATTTTTCCATCACACATAGGTGATGAGTTAACACGATTGAAGACTAACTTAGAAGATCTGAAGATCACTTTAATTGACCTAGAAACGCAATTCAAATAATCGAACGAATAAAAAATGTTTATATTTTATATATTTGTATGTAAAATGACAAAGAAGATAATTTTTTTTATATAATAAAATAAAAAAAAGATGACTAAACTTTCTGTAGACCTGTGAACCATTTATAGTTTTAAAATACAATATTCACATTGAAAAGGTTATTATAAATATTAGTATATAGTAATTATTGTTATAAATAATTTGATTATTTACAATATTGAATTATATTTCAGCTTGTAACTTTGTCCTACTTTCATTGGGAAAATGTGTGTTTACATCGATACCTTATTCAAATATACGAGTGCTTACATAAACTGCTTTGTGTAACGCTTTTTGTAAACCTTATAAACTATAGTTTAACCCCTTTTTTTAACCCTTTAACACTAGATTGATTTGTGTAACAATGCTTTTGGTAAAATTCATAATTGCTAGATGTTGTAATTTATTATTGTTATTATTAATAAAGCTATTTCGTGAATTTGTGTTTTTTGTGTAGTTTTTTTTGTATATTTCATGTTTTTTTGTTCATTTAAGATAAATAAATAAAAGTAGCTTCTTATTTTGCAATTTAAATTTTGAAATTATAACATTCGCTTAGCATGTTTTTTTAACGGTTTTTGCTTTAAAAAAATATATTTTATACAAGCATGTTATATATGTTGCACGCAATCAGCCCGCAAATATGCATGTGATGCGAATATTGCGTAACGCGCCGCCGTCCAATATCGTTAGAAATAAATCCGATAAGGTTAGTACTATATATAAATATAGTAAATATGTATGTATGCGTCACTAAAACCTATTAGTTAGATATTCAATTAGCTTTAGCTAAATCTTTTTGTTTTGTAAACATGTTGATGTATTAATTAGGCTTCTTTCACATCTCACTCTAGATTTTTCATATTAGGTCTCTTTTTTTTTCAATTATTATTTCATTATAATTCATTATTTATCTTTCATACATAAGTAACTTAAGAAATATAATATTCATTCAGATAATAATAGTGCTAGGTCTTACTTTGTTGATGTTAGCCTACATAATATGTCATATTCAAAATCATTTCTATGCTATGATAGATATTTAAAATAAAGAAAATTTCTTAAATCAATTTTTAATTTTGTAGTAGTTTTCGTCATTTACATAGAAAATCATAAAAATATACATCGTCGATTATTGTGTAGTTCACATTTCTTATCGTCGACGGTGTCTAGTAACATATTTAATTAAAATACATAGAGTCTTATATATATAATTATAATTAAATGAATGATATGTTTTTAATTTCAGTCTACACCCGTGGGCTCTATACAAACTGGTCACGAGATTGTAGTGTCACCCAACCGTGACAGACATCAGCCCTTCCACAAGGTAAATATTAGACTATTTGTAAATAATATAATTATATTAGTTAAGACTGGAAACTTAAGAATCGTCAATTAATGAAGGAATTAGTTATTAAAAATATTATTTTATCAGAGATACTATGTGGACTAAAAAAATATCTAACCTCCGTGGTGCAGCGTCTGTAAACCCGATGGTTATTGGGTTCGATTCGCACTCGAGGGAATATGTTGTGTTTATTGCCTCGCTCTGGTACCAAGATATAATGCGACATTGAGTTATAAGCAACTTAATACAAAATGTGTTGAAAATTGGAAGGGTACTTAGGGAACATTATGTCAGGTTCCCTAGGTTCCTTATACACTAGGTTCCCTCTGTCTACCCTCCTATATGCGGTATACAGCGTTAAACCTAAAAAATATATATATTTAATTATTTCAACTGTAACGTTTCACTTGGTAGTATAATAGCATAAGTAGAAATCAATGTAGATTTATTTTTGACATTTAGAAAGCCAAGGCTTCTGTCCTTTAATTGGATTAAGGTCTTTGTATACGTATAATGCTATAGAAGGTGAAGGACATTAGTTATAGCAAATGTGAAGCAATATATTAGATTTTTTTTTAGGTTCACGCTGTATCCCGTGTATGAGAGAAGTAATTTAAACTAATTCAACCCCGTCGACTGGGAATCGATTCACAAACTATTGCGTTTACAGCCAGACATTGGGTATCTGCGTCAAGACGGCTTTATAATTTATATTCCTTTTTAGATGGAATATATATTGACTACTGTTTATGTTTATTGAGTAATTAAATAATAATATAAAGTATCAATATACACTATAACTGCCACTAATATAGCACGCGTAGTACCAAAATCACGTTTAATCACATTTAATTATTTTTATTAAATTATTATAAAATAAGCTTTGGTATGATTTTTTCTTCTTTGCAACTATTTTATTTTTAATATGGCCAGTGTTTTCACTAGTTTCTACTATATTTGGGAATGGTGATTGTTTTTTATTTTTTATTTTTTTGTTAAAAGATTTTGTTTTACTTTGGAAACATTTTATCTTTATATTAAGTTATCGCCGTGCATTGTACTTCTTAATGCTGAAATGATAATTTTTTGATTTAATACCGTTATATCTTGAAATAATAAGTAAAAGAATAATAAAATGAAAATGTAATTTTTTCGCTGTTTATGAAACTTTTCTATTGCTAAAAAAATATTCACAATTGCTAAAAAAATATTCACAATTTTTATGTTTTATATTTAAAGGAAGTTCCATATCGTCGGCTTAGAGTTTACACTCAGGTTTACCTGCTTTTCCAATAAAGCAAATTATCAGAATAGAAAAAATGTCTTTAAAAAACTAATATTTGTATTCCTTTCTATGTGAAATTAAAAAAAGCTTATTGCATATTTTTATACCCTTTGGAATGGTTTAAAAATATACATAGCACTTGCAATCTAACTAGACAAACATTCCTTTTTGTCTTTCATATTAAATTAAAATAATGTTTAAAGAAAAAAACGAATGCACGGCGACGATATATCTAGTAAAATATAATAACGAAACAAAGACACTAGTGAAAAAAAATGGCCGACTCATAATATTTTGTTTGTCGGTGCAGGATGATTTGTGTGATTATATGATTGGTTTGGTTGAGGACGATGAGGCGGCGCTTATATCCGGAGAGGTTTGACACTATACTGTTGGCAAAGTGGCCTAACTGTATTAAAAATTATAATTTCTAAATAAAATTTACGTTTTGAATATTATTATTTCATATATAGTGAAATTTGGTTAAATGGGACCTAGATTGAGAATACACTATTATTAAGGCCCAAGCACTTTGTCATTTGCTTATCAATCAATCAAATCAGCCTGTTTGGGTCCACTGCTGGACATAGGCTTCCCCCAGGGTGCGCCTCCGCCTTCTACATCCAATCGAACATGCATAAGTGAGATTCAATTTCTTGGATATTTTTTATGTTTAATTATACAATTGGGTCTCAGTATCTGAATTCACTGTAAAAGTGAATGAGACATTTTAACAGTTTTAGTTAGGACAGGTTTCGATTCAAATAAATTCCTTAAATGAACAAAACTTTGGCCCCTTGAAATTCTCTTTAATCAGATTTCACTGTATTTTCATATCATAATGTATAACTAACTTACAAATCGAATTTTGGAACTTTATAAATAAAAACTTTTTAGTTACACCACTTAGCACAGGCAGCATTTTGATTTTTATTATCTGTTGTTTGACGTTTGATCCAATAGTTTGCTTTCCCAAGCTCAAATCTCTCCATATTCACATGTCAATAGCATTTCAATAGATAATATGTAACAGTTTTACATTATTATAGTGTAATATTTATTTAATAGTCATGTATCTTTCGTTTTAGTCACAATATATTAATTTTAAGATATATTTTATACTTTTTACATAACGTAAAGTAGTTTCATTTGTTATTTAACAATAAACTTGAGTCAATCATTTAATTTTTAACCATAGTAGCTTTGAAAGTGAATACTGTCCGTTGCTAGATGTCCTAAACCAGAGTGTGGTTTAAGTAAAATAACACTACTTATTTATTGTTTTAACATTATTGCTTTTTATATAACAAAGTGAAAAGTTATTACTGCTGTATATATTTTTCATTTATAAGTATATCTATGAAATAATTGTACAGTTGGTTTTTTCTGTCAATTTATTTATATCTTCTTCATTAAATACTATAATGCTATAAGTAAAAGTATTTAAATCTTAGCTTAAGCCAATTTCCAAATCAAGCCATACAAGGTCAATCTTATTTTGATTTAGCTAAAGTAAATTGTTACGCATGACTTGAAATTTTATACTTTAATTGGTTTATTAACTTTTGCTGCAAACGTTTATTTATTATCAAATATAATTATAATAAAATGTATTATATAATTTTCTTCAATAATAATAATTTTAATGACAAAATGACTTTTTATCGATTACAAAAGTATTTTATAACCTGTATTCAATCACAGTAATTGCGGGATTAGGAGTCATCAATCCCGAAGGTTCTTTGATTTTTTGCGGGATTGTGTATTGAGAATACATTTCCAATTATTTCAATTTAACAATTAGGATAAGATCAATCAAATTTCGCTGACTCGATATAGCGGGGTTGGACGCCTAAATATTTTTACCATTTTTTATATATTATATTCCACACTAAGAAAAGAAAAATATTTCTTTACAAAAGACATAGCAAGCGGATAAGAATTTCGACGTATATCTTATTGACCACACCCACGAGACGCGAATTAAAATCATGCTAAGTTCAAATTTTTTATTAGATATTGTAAATGAAAATTTCCAGGGCGCCGTTAAAGACACGGGAACAGGTGGTACTGCGAACACGGCGAACTGGCCGCATAGTGGCAAGGCGACGCCCCTCGCCACCGGACACCTGACGCCCGCTGATCGACATGGATCTGTACAGGTGGGTTGAGAAGGTTGTGGGTTCGATTTTAATATGTGATAGGGTTTTTTGATAGGTCGAAATTGATATATACCGGTTGATTATTGATATATACCGGTTGATCATTGATATATACCGGTTGATCATTGATGTATACCTGGTATAACGGTGTTTATAATTGCATAGTTAGAAGTTATTCGTAATTTACTATTATTTATATGGTACGTATTAGGTTCGAATTATCTTGTATAATGGACATTTTTTGTTAGGTCGGTTAAATGATTGCTTAAGCACACACCAGGCTATATCCAGAACGTTATTATTATCAATTATCGAAATATATTTTTGCTAAGAGCATGGCGATCTATTAAGTAAACGTTCGATATTATTATGCATGACGAATATTCTTTTTTTGTTTCGCCCACAATTTGTCTTTGATATGTGAATGTACGTACATTGTTGTATTTATTTTTTAGCTGTTGAAGAATAAGCATTTTCGATATGTGAAATTTCCGGGCTCGGTGTCGACGGTCAGTTTGAACATTTTGCGGCAACCATTGTGTGTTTGCATGTCGCTTTTTTTGGTGCTAAAGCGTTGACTTTATCTTTTTATTGAGACTAAATGTATTCAGATGCATTTGTTACAAAATGTGTATAGTTCGAATATAAATTTGTCATATATAAATAGGCATAAATTAGGCTAAGATTGCATTTTAATTGCTACTTTGCGAAATTGGTTATTCTTCCGCTTTGGTAGACAAAATGTGACATTGAGTTTCGACACTCAACACACAGTGGCTCGAGTTCGAGCGGAAACTGGAAGACGGAGTGTCTTGTCACTAGATACTGAAGCACCTAGCCTAGGCTAGATGCCTATCCTACTATATGCAATATAAAGCGTGATGGTAGAGAAAAAAAATTACGATTATAAATTTATTAAAAATTTATAGTCTTTATCGAATTCAAATGATTAATTAAATTATTTATTATCTTACATTTTGAACAAGGAAAGTATAGTCAATGCTACTAATGTGCTATTCGAAACAGTAATGAAACGTACGAGCTTTAAATGTGAGATAAGCCAAAATATCTATAACAAAATTTTGAAAACGCTTACTTAATACTTAGATAATATTTAGAGTTTTGCGGTTTTGAAGCAAATGCTTAAATAATATTGTCGTTAGTGTGCTATTGATGTCGCTTGGTCAGAGCTAATTCGTTGTTCGATTGAAACCAATATCCGAACGCTGTATCGCATAATAATCCCCCCAAAGGCCTTGTATTGGTTTGGTATGTGTTGAAACTGAATCTAAATGTTATTTGGATTTTGTTGAATATTGTAGGAAATTGCTTGGTTTTTATATAATCTGTTGAAAGAGTTCTTCTAAGTCAAATAAGAAATGGAATATTGATGACATACATTTTTAAGCTAGTTGCTATTAAGAATACAATGAAATAAGATTAAATAATAATAGGTCGTTGGGTTCCTAATAAAAAATAAAAGTATTCAAATTGAATTAAATTACATATAAAATACTTGAAATAAAATAATAAATCATTGTTAATTAATTTATGAAGAATACCGAGTGTAAGCAACAAGTAATAAGTGTAAGGTAACAAAAACACCTACCCGCTGCGTGAAAACATACTAGGTTAGTATCGCGCGAGTTGGGCGGACATTGGTTTCCGGATTACTTGTTTTTAGGTTAGTCGACATTCCGATAATCGGCCCTCCGGTTAATCGGCGTTCAGATAATCGATCGTTCGTTTGATCGATCTTCTGAAAATCGGTCGTCGGTTGATAGACGTTCGGATAATCGACGCTTTTTATTTCCTCCAATTTAAATAACAAGAAGAAACGTAGAAATAACAAAATTTTCCACAAACATAGGTGGTAAGCTCAACGAACGGCGAGCTGGGCGCGGACGACCCCACGGCCGGCCACAGCAACACGCCGATCACGCAGCATCACGAGGTGGATGTGGTCGACGACACCAAGTCAGTGTTTCAACTGTATGCATTGGTTTCCTTTTTTTTATTATTTTTTAATTTTAGTTTTTTTTTATACTTGGTAGCTTTAAGTGTTAAATGTTGTTGCTTGTTTTGGGTGAGATGAGTTTGATTTTATGTACGTATGTATATGTGTAAAGTGGTGAACGTCGTCGTCGATTATTATTAGTTATTATTTTAATACTCCCATGACATGTGCCTATATGTAAACGTGATTGTTTGGGTTCGATCCCCGCTTGTATGAATTAATCATTTTATTTTCCTCCCTCTAGTAAGAAAACAAAATGTTTTGCCACTTAAACTCGAAAATTGGGAGGTGCATAGGCAACGAAGTGTTCTAACACTTCCCTTATCGTTCTGTCCCTTCACTCTCTGTTTAGTCTGCTATATGCGGTATTCGTGGAGATAAGAAAATACTTTATATTTAGGTAATAATTATATCAGTTGTATTGAGGAATACTCTAGCGACCCATTCGCGGCTTCGCCTGCTTTAAGTTTTTGTTGTATGTGTTATTCTGATGTATAAGCTATAATATTGTAAAAGTTTCATCTAAATCTGTTCAGTAGTTTTTGCTTGAAAATGAACATTCTCTCATCTTCACAAACTTTCACATTTATAATATTAATCGGGTTATAATATTATCTACTTTATATTCGTATTACGTATTTATTAATTTTAGCCGAACTATTCCAAAGAATAATAAAATTTAATTTGAAGAAAACATGCAAATATTCAGTATAAATTTCTATAAACGCCGTTGGGTAAATAATTAAAACGATTACTATTTAATTAAGTATATAACTGAATATCTCAAACCTACAAGCAGACTATTAAAAATCATCATGCAGACAATCCGTCTATTCCAGATGTTGCTGTTTCTTCAAACGCAAAAAGAAGAAGTGTGCGACGCGCGCGTACAAGTGACGCGACGCCTGACCCCAGCCGCGCCCCTAGCACCCCCACACACCCCCCGACACCCCCATACTCATCCCAGACACCCCCCGGACCGTATACTGTTGAACTGTCAGCACCATGATGCTTACTATACGTATTGTTTAGGGTTGTCAACTTTGATTGTGTTGTGTTTGTGTTTCGTCGTCGATAGGGATTTATATTTTGATTTATTGTTTTTGTGCGTCTAATATAAAATTACAGTGTACATTCTTATATAACGTCTCTTGATTTTATGACAAACGTCGATGTGTATAATTTTAGTGGGTTTGGCTTGTTTTCAATATTATGCTATCGGCATTATATGTACTGAAAATACATATAGTGTCGATTTTGTTTTTAAAATTTTACGAAGTATAAAAGAATAATACGTGCTATATGTATAAAAGACCGTATTCATTATTTTGATAATACTTTTATTTGTCATGTCATAAAATACACATTCCTTGCAATGTCATTATATAGAATTTACATTGTGTTTTGTATATTTTGCAAAATATTAAATATCGTCGTATAGATTTTTTTTGTGCTTCACGCTGCATATTGCAGAGTAGGTAGAGGGAACCTAATGTAAGAGCCCCCGTTCTCCACGCACCGCCCTTTTTTTTGAGACATTGCGTGTTGAGTGGCGGAACTCAATGCTGCGCTTTGTCTTACCAGAGCGAGAAAATGATGATAGTTAATTTACAAACAGACGCTGTGCCGAATTAATATTTTGCAAAATTAATTATTACGACGCATGATAAATTTTAAAAAGCACATGAAAAAATATTCGTATAGTTGACAACCCTAAAGTTATTTAATACAATCATCCGAACTGCAAAATAGTTATCTGTTAAGAAATATATCCAAAACGAGACGGTAATTGAAATTATTGATGTAAATTAAATAAATCGTATGGTTTTTTTCCAAGTTGAGATGTTTGTCAAAAAGGAAGTTAATGTCAATTGGTCAATTTTCAAATATTTTATAGTCTAGATCAATTTTTGCACTAACATTGTTAATCTGTAGGTATTGTTAATAATGAAACGATAAAAATTAATAAGTAATATTAAAGCGTCTCTAAGTTTCTTTTGTTTTAATAGTGTTTAGTCAGTTTTGAATGTTTGGTGGCGCTTTCTATCAATTTTCAGTTGTACACTAGAGTGATATTAAATTTCTTTTGCAAATTATCTCAACTGATAATATAATTTTTGTTATAACGTCAAATTTAAAATATGAAAATTATTAGTTTTCATTATATAAAAATTATATAGATACAAAAAAATCTAATATGTGATCGATTTTCATAGAGTATTCCATGCTTTTTTTAACTAATGCTGCAATATTTTAAATTTGACTTATAAAATGTGGTTTGTTGATAAAAAAAATAACTTATGTCCCGACATTTAAATATTAAATACCAATAATTTTTAGAAATACTATATATGTAAATTGAATGAATACATTTGTTTCTATATTATATATTAACATTATATTATAATTATATGCAATAAATCAGGGATGTTGCGGATGTTATGCTACGGAGACGGATGTAGGAAGAAAATTATTCCGGTTCATTCTTTAGTTTTGGATAATTTTGGTTATGGATATAAGATTTTTGAGGAATACAATGATGAAGTTCCGTTAAGTTGATCGATGGCCGCAAGCAGATTTGAGAGCCCCGCGGGGGACGCCCTCTCAAGCAGCCACGTAGTGTTCGTGACTTCGCATGGACAGTACCCTTTTCCCTCCCCACACATTGTCGCTATTAAGGTTAATTATTAGGCTAACAGCATTCAAATTAATAAAAATAATCTGTTAGTTTTATAATGCTAATTATTCGTAATACATTTATTTTGTTGATATTACTTTAATTTGTAAATAATCTGTTATTGACAATATTATTTTTTCAATCAAATACCTACGCCTATATCTAAAATTATCCGAAACTTTTATATCGGGACCGGTTACAGATACAGATGGTTTTTTTTTAATTATCCGAATATCCCAATAGTTTCAGTTACGGTTACGGAGCTCCATAACGTCCCTGCAATAAATATGTGCTTTGTATTATTTATATATGGCCCAATATAATTTTACACTTATTATTGCAATAAAACAATGAAAAATACATATGAGTATGAAAATAAAGGTGTAAAGAAAAAAATGAAATGGTTACTTTTTATCTTTTAACATTAGACAAAAAGTGTTTTTATCTTTTATTTTATTTAAACTACTCTTTGTAGAGATCTCACACACAATTTGACATATTTTTTTATTATTTTCTATAAATATGTATATATTTAATTTGGTATGAATTCATTCAGTCAGGCAGCTAAAAAAATATCTATGGCTTACGCTTAAAAACCATAAGTATAGAAAATTATCCATAAACAAAACTTTACGTCCAAACATAATGTACAATAACCGGAAAAATATTAATTGATATACGATTATTTTGTATTAAAAAATCCTATTTTTTTTATTGTGAGTCAAAATAGTCGATAAATAATCGCAAGACGCCTAATCGATATATAAAGTAACTAACTAGTATACAATATGTTGTGTTAATACTGAGATTCTAGAATATTCCATATCATATACAATACAGTATTCCGAAACATCGTTGTACGATTACTATTTTACACTCAATAGTAATTGTGAACGGATTGTTTCTTAAATGGCGGAAAACAATTTAAAAACAAAAATTAAATGTTTATTTAATAAAGTTTTTCGTTCAACTTGTTTAACTGTGTTCACACAGTGTCATATTTTTTTTACAGTAAATATCATCATGTATATAGTATTTCGAGGTGCGGTTGGTTTTCGTTTGTGTTCCCGTCCGTAGATTACGTTTCATGTTTTAAACTTCAATTTTTCTATTTATTTCGTCGTGAACAATCAAACAACTCATTAAACATCCATTCCAGTTCATTCGAGCTAGTATCGATATTTGTCATTCATTCATTCTGAACGATTATTATTGACCGAATGATTATGTTGCAGTCGATTTTGATACGCTTATATTGTAACACGTGTGTTTGTGGAGAAAATCGCTTTCAATATTTTGAATATATATAAGTATTCATATATAACAATAATAGCTTATTTATTATGTTCATATTGTACACATACCTAAGAAACTAAGTATATTTTGTCGTTTCATTTTCGAGTTTGTAAAAATTGCTATAAATTGTGACAATAGTTTAACATATCTGAAATATATGAAATGTACGACAAAACAAAGATCAAATTGTAATTTAATTTTTGGTCTCTATGTATACAATGTCAAAAAGTTTCTATATGTGTAAATTAAATGTAATTTTTATATATGAATATTTATATATAATATAAATGGTGAGCCACAAATGAATTCAGGTCAATAAGAATCTCTCGGAGCTAAGAACAAACAGTACACTATGAGCGGCCGTAGCTGTAGTATTCCCGCGTAGTTCATTACTATAGTTAATTCTGTAATTATACGATTGCGTTAAGTTCCGTAAGTAAACAATTACCATAATATAGATAACGTGAAATGTAAGTTTTGCTGTTGATGACCGCGGTCGCCATTATAGGCATATTCTAGTTATAATTTTTATTTAGTCATCTTGTATAAGTTGTTTCGTGAAAGTGTCGTTTTTGGTCGTAGTGACGTCACGCTCCTCGTCGGTCCTAGTGTGATACGTAAATTTTTATATATTATTACGTGCAATAATTTATGTTAAAACCTTCTCAAAGCGGAGAGCGGAGAGTGCGACAAGACTGCAACACTCGTACGTTTCAGTTGGAATGTTCTGTTTGGGAGGTTTTGCGTTACTAACGTTGTGACGGCGCAGGTTAGTTGATATCGAATTGTGAATAGACTGAGTACACATAGAGGACTCCCTCGCGGTCGCTTGTTAGTGTATAAATTGTACAGCTTAGACGCGTTTGTATACTTTTGCTTGGAAACGGAACAGAAGAGAGCGAAATTTGACGAGCGGAGAGACGCGGCGCGGCATTTTGATAATGACTGGCCGCATCGTTCGCCCCCAACAAGGAATTTGAACGTTTTTTTTTAATAAACATCTTGTGTCGTTTTCAAATGTTTAGAGAACCTTCTGAATGCTAATATTTAAGCGAAAAACGAAAGTTCTCAGTCTGGATGAGTTTTTGTGTAATATCGTGAACAATAGTGGTTTCCCCTCGCCGATAGGATACTTATTGCGCACGTCGCAGTATATCTAACCGAATGTTATAAACGTAAGTCTTAAAATTAATTCATAGCTGTACCTAATTGTTAATTTCTATTTGCTAGATAGAATAATCAAATTAGAGTGGAAGTTGAAATTCAAAGTCAAATTGTGTGATCTCTTAACGCGATGATTTTACGTGATTGTGAACGAGTTATGGAGTGTTGCCAGGTCCGCGGAGTTAAACTACAATTTACATATGTTAATATGTACAGTTACGTATATTGGAATGTATTCATATTGTCCTAAGTTCTCAGTTTTATGATTTAAATTTTGTAATAGAAATGTAGTTTTTTGCCGCCTGGCAACACCGATCGCTGGCGATACAGAGTGTAGCGAGAAGGCATTTCGATAGCCTCATATTATCACAATAAACGTTTCAAGGCACCGTTTTATTGTTTCAATTTGAACACTGAAGCGAAGTAACGTGGGTATTTATTGTATGTCGCGACGACGAGCGTATATAACTGTGTAGTTAATTTATAATTTTAAAGGTTTCGCTTACTAAGTAAGTCACGTCCCGACGGCCGTTATAGTTATTAACTTTATGTATTATATATAATACATGATGCTTTCGAAAATGAATTGAATCCTTATAGTTAAGTACCCGTATACATAAAATATTCATTATCATAGAAAACAGTTGTCAATGTTTATTTTTTTTTCTGTAACATATACATTTGCATACGCAATTTGACTTATATTCAGTTAAGGTCACAACCTGTTTTCAAAAATACGAAAATATTTGTTAACTCATAATTAAATAAAGCTTATTATAAGATATTTGTTTTATTCATTATTTTAAGCGTTTTGATAATAGTTTTTAAATTATATTAAAATGAAAGTTGAGTTCCACCGCTTAACACGTAATGTCTCCAGAATTCGGTGGAAAGTAGAGAATGGAGTATCTTAACTCTAGGTTCCCAGGTTCACTCGGCCTATCCTGGCATGTGCGGGATACAGCGTGAAGCTGATTTAATATTTTTTAACGTTTGCTACTAGCTGCTACCCCTTATAAAGACATTAATTGTGTTAATTGTATAATTAAATGTGCTAGAGTGTTATGCTCAACGCATGCTTCTCAATTTTGATGCCTGTACGTTTGACGACGGTCTCTAACTGCTACAAATAATCTTAAAAAGGATTATTGGTGGCAGTAGGTAAATGGCTAGATGCGTTCCCGCGATTAAACCGGGAAGGGCCTACGGAGCCCAAACCATCAGCCACTGCCTCCGATACGCTCAGAGGCAGCCTCCTTATAACTGCCCCCTCTTGTACAATTGAGAGCATTTTTAATTTGTCCATTAAAATAGTACCGAGCTTTTTTAAGCTCTACTATATGGATAAATGCACTTCAATGAATTGGACATATCTTATGTCAAGCCCGAGTCCCCCATAAGGCAACTAAGATAAGGTGACTGGCTAGAATCTTTGCCGAAGAGGCCATATAGAAGACCCCGTGATTGCTAAATGCTATGACGCCCATTGCTAAATGGTATGATGTTCATGGCGATGGCAGTAACCACGAATAAGCCGCAAGTACACAATTCCTTTATCCTCACTCCTCCAGGATTGAGAAAATCCACCCCCGATATTCCGTGTTTGAAACACTTAACAAGACTATAGGTTTTGTTATTTCAGCCAGCTAGGTCAGAAGATCCTGATCCTGATTCCTGCCAGGAGTCTTTGAAATTGTCTTCGAATCCTTGTTCTAATTCTTTCGAGTATTCGCTTGCAATTGGCAAAAAGAAGCCAAAAGAAACTCTCACGCAGATTTACCCATTGTTATTCGTTAACTCGCTTAGGATACGCTCCCAGCGAATATAAAATTTAAACAAAGTTAGTAATTATCCTATTACAAATAAATAAAAAAGATTATCTAAAAATATACAGACTTTTTATACATGAGAACAGAATTTTTTATATATTTGATAACTAGCTCAGGATACGCTCCTAAAGATTTTATTGCATTTAAACGAAGGTAGTATAATAAATAGTAATATACAACCAAGTAAACTCGGTGAAATCCTCCGTTTATAAACATCGCATGATATGCTGAGAATGTCTCCAAGAGCGTTAAACAAGCGATGAGTCCTCTTGCTCTTTGCCATGCTCGTTAGCCGAATAAAATTAGGTTAAACAAGAGATTCAAATGACTCGTGCGTTGTCCATTTTTTTATCCTTGAATTTGACAAAAGCAAATTCTCTGATGAGGATGAACGTCTTTGCTGGAATCCTTCCAAGAGTAGGCCTGATATAGAAATCCGGTTCACGATCTAATTCCACCTCCAACACTATACTTACCACAGCATTTTAACTTTTAAACAATGTTGCTCTAATGGGAAATGACGATGGCGAAACGCTGATTGGTCGAAAACAGCAACCGGAAGTGAAAATTATTGGATAATCAAAGGGAAGTATACAGCGTCCTCTCACAGATCCTCTGCATCGTCACATCCCAAATAATATAGTATTAGTAGTACTTAACTATATTAACTTTCTTCTTTTGATTTAAACATTTATTATTGTAAAAAAGTTCATTCATAAAAACACCAATATTCTGTCACAGTTTATTTCAAATAACAATTGTATTTTAAAACAACATTTCATGATTCGACACAATTCTAACTTACATTACCTTAATCATATTTTCATTAACTCTAAACATACAATAATCCTTATTAATAGATATTTTATAAAAGTAACACTGAAGATCAGTTATTTAATATTATTTACTTACAATAATTGCACCAAGTCGAAAAGTAAGAAAATGCTTCCAATCTTACAATGACATGCCGATTTGATAAAATCTAATGACATCCATCATCAATATATTAATTTTGATTAAAAATAAATATGAAACGTATTATGTTCTGAATTACTTACAACTAAGTAATACTTAACCTAATTAAATCACGATCTCTTATTTCTCCTATCGTCATTTTAAAAAAAGACAATCACAAAAAAACCGACGTCAATTAATGTTGACAAAATATATTATGGAATTTCTTGAAAATGGTAAATATAAAATCGATTTTCTTATAGCCTTCGTTAAATATATCAATGTCTAAATAATATTTTCAACAATATTTATATTTATTACATAATAAAAGGGCATATTTTAAAGTAAATCTAAAAACAGAACCTTCACACTTCACCTTAAACTAAATACAAGAAATAATTTCAATAAAAATAGAAAATAAAGTGTATAAAATAAAATTATATTAAAAATAAAATAAAAAAATCTGACAGGAATAGCATACTATAATAGTAATTGAAAAGTTTAACTAGACTGAACTAAAACTCATTCACCAAACCATAGTCTCCAGACTTCAAAGGTCAGTGAAGTTAGTTTTGGTCAACTGAATTTAGTTCAGTTAATTCATTCATCAATATGTAATCTATTTAAATTTCAAGTTAGTCTTGGTCAACTCTAATGAACTAAACTCAACTAAAATTCATTCATCGAGCCGTTGACAACAAAAGTCTTGACTTCAGTAAAATTATTATTAGTCAAAGCGGCATCATTGACTTCCTCCAGCAGTATGTTCTCCCGACCTACGGGCACCGGCAGCTGCAGCAGTCCCTTGAAATGTCCTTTCATATTGTCATCATGTTCTATAGTGACGGCCGCCATCTTGTCGTGATATCGGCCATGTTTGACGACGGGTGCCATGTTGTCGTGGTATCGGGCCTGTTTGACGACGGGCAAGTAGTCATGTCCGTCGTCGAGGTCGAACTGTATGTCCTTCGTCGGCCTGTCGGGGGGCCACGTGTCGTCTATGGGGGGGTCGATGTATGTGGGCGCGTTGGGGGTTGTGGGAGTCAGGGGAAGAGGAGAGGGGTAGTCGTGGTCTGGGGGAGCACGGTTGAACGTGATGAGTTCGTCCATTGCGAACTCCCCGTCGTCTATGACGGTCTCGTCGAGGGATATTTCTGGAAACAAATAAAACTTGTTATAGTTAAGACTAGAAACTTGTCTTTGTGACATTTTAAAAAAAAATAACATCATTTAACAATACTACGCCGAAATGGAAAAGTATATATATTATACTTTTATCACATCATTTATATAATTATATATTACATTATTGACTGGCAACCAGAGACGAAACTAAGTTAGAGAAGACCATCTCTAGCTTAATTATTTTACCCGTAACGCTTAATTGCATAAGATGAAATGAATTTCAAATATTTTTGTTAATATTACATTTCTCTATATATGTTGTATAATATTTCTGGAAATTCCCTTTTTTAGCGTATCATAAACTGTTGGTGCATTTTTAATTTCTTTAGGTAGGCCTTACTTTATTGCAATTTCAATATTATTTTCCAGATGTCAAATTGAAACAGAAAAAAAATACAATACTCGATACATGTTCATATCATATAAATCCGTACTAAAATTAATTTAGATAAAAATTAATCCGCAGCGTTCAACGTCACGCTCCGCCGCCATTCTACTTTCATCTACGTAACTGAAACTGTTACACTCGTTATATAAAATTATAGTTGCCATACACAATTATACACAAAAAGACCATTTTTTTAAAGATTCTATTTATATAATAAATGACAAAAAATGTGACAAAAACTCATTATAAAACTTTGTTGTAATGATAAATTTGTGAAGCAATAAATAAGAAAAGTCAATCGTTTTAGTAAAATAGGTTTCTTTATTCCCATTGCTAATAGATATTAAAAATATAATAACTCCATTAAATAGGCCGTCTTGGCGCATCAGCAAAGCGTTTGACTAAGCTCGACGGTTATGTGTACACTCGCAATTATTTATATTCATTTCCTATACTCATAATAAGAAGACAAAGAGCAGTTGAGCGGCTCTCCGGGAACGGAGTGTCATATTCATAACATTAAATTCCCTCAACCTTCGAACCAATTATCAAATCAAACTCACTATTACTGGCAGAAAGCAGCGCCCTCGTGATAGCCGGCGACGTAGACCGTTCAGGTGCCTTCGCCCTCACCTCCTCCCTCATCGAGGGGAGGGCAACCAGCGCCACTGATAGTAGAAGAACTAGTAGACAAGTGGCCGGCTGAGCTTTGCCACCGGATGACGTCACGCCTGTGAGAACGTTCTGGAACAAATGAAAAACAAAAACTACTTAGTATTCCATTGATGGTGATGATTCCATTGATACGTAAAAATCACCTCCCGGAGGGCATATATGAAGAAGTTGATGACAGTGTACTTTCGCCCCGAAAGAGGTATGTAGAGACCGTAGCATTTGGCGCTCCGGTTTCTCTGACTACCCTATAAATCGAGAAGCCTGGGATAAAGCGAGAAGCTAAGTTAAGTTATTCCATTGATTCAATGTGCGGGTGTATGAGGGTGTCGTTTCAGGAGACCAGAGCAGTGCCTGGAACCTTTTTTTATCGTGAGTTTTTTATCAGTAATTGAAACACATTAGCCTCAAACTACGACAAAAATGACAAATTTACTCTACAAAAAAAACTAAGCAAAAAGGTTTTTCATATATATAAAAAAAAAAGTTATTTCTAAAGGAAATGTGGGTAATTTTATTTTTATAGCTCTAATTTAACGTCCGTACATATATGACTAAATATAAACCATTCGTGCAACTTTCTAAAATAATTATAACGAATGGCGAATGAAACATGATTGTCGACATTGACTTTTAGTTTTTGGAATACATTATCATATATCTGAACCTCTTTAAGATTAATTAATAATTAAACTTCACGTCAATGTATTTTATTTTAAATGTATAAATTAGATAATTTTATTTTCTCTACTCGTAGGTTTCATCGTAATCAGTTACGATGGCACATAAAATGTAATTAATAAGCTTTTTAACGTTAATTTTTATTGAAAACGACAAATATTTTTAAAAATCAACACACAAAAATAACGCACTCTACAAAAAAGACCTTTTACATATTTATAAAAAAAAACTAAAACCTACACAAAATTTGAACCCACTATAACTAAATAACAAATTCCATTATAATTACCTGTAATCTCTTCAGCTGCTGCGTCAACGACTGGTTCTGTGATTGCAGTATCCTTATCCTCCGTATGAGCGTCTGATTTTCCGCCGTGCATTGTTTTACCCTGTAAACAATGTGTTTAATTTATTATTCCTGATATTATATGTATTTTATGCTACTGGCAATCTGTATACTTCAGGTATTCTGTACAATACCTAGGCTACCTAGGCAATGTATAAAATACGGTAAATACCTAGGGCGGCCAGGCAATATATGATATATGAAAATTATTGAATTTTACCAAAAAATTAAACAATAAGCTACTTGGTAACATTTACATAAACATAAAAAAATAACTAAAAAACAGTTATAAAATGAACATTAATTTCAAGTACTAGCGTTTGAATAAAAACACATAATAAAAAATATCCATTTTAAGATCGACTCAATAAGGAAAACACGAATAAAAAATAATATAAAGAAGCGCAAAACTTCGATAGGAACAAGAAAGTTTTCAAATCGTTTGAAATATTACGTCAGGTTGTTACGTCACATCTCAATTCAAAACGTATATTTCAGGTAAACTTTACAAATAAAATGGTGTGAGTTTTATATATTTTGATATTTTCATTTGTAATTTGCTTTAAATGGAAGTTTTGTTTTAAATCACATTTATAAATCATTATCCGTTTTAACAATTTCTTTTTATTGAATAATTTCCAGTATATTAAATTTTTAGTATTATTTAAAAAAAAACAGAAATAAGTAATTTAACTAAGATCCTAAAACTAATATAGGTATAGATTAAACTAATGATAATAATCTATTGACAAATAGATAATAATTAGATAACATACTTATTGTTCCAAATCAATATTGAAGTTTTATTCTATAATACATTTAGGAAATAATAACACATTTTAAGGAAACGTAAAAAAACGTCATCTTAGTGGGATTTGAATTTGCGCCTCTAGGAAACCATACAAGCAGTCTGACCACAAAGCCATAGGATTTTATCAAGCTATCGCGATTCTTATTAAATTTAGACATCGAGACCTAGGTTACAAAATTCTAATACTTCAGTTTAATTTAATTATGTCTGATAGAAAAGTTTAGTTATTTCTGAACAAAACACTTAGCAAGTAGCCTAGTATAGGAGGAAAATGATAATATGACGAAATATTATTAAACAAGAAGCCAAGTTAAGTGAATCATCTGCCAGCGTGTTCATATCGGCGTGGATTGTTTTGAGCGTAGCAAATGACTCAGAAGGTTAACAAAAAAGGATATGATGTAAAACACTTTCTTATTACAATAATTTACTCTAACATAACAAAATATTTAAAAATGGACAGGATTTTTTCTTTGAGAAGGGAGCGGAGTGTCTTAACACTAACCTCTGAGCCTACCCTGCTACGGAAACAGCGTAAAGCAAAATATTAGCAAACAAAAACCTTATAATTATAAAAAAAAGATGATGATTTAAGGAAATACTTGGTGATAACGAGATGTGTAATTGTTTTATCATTGAATACCTTTTATCAGCTATAATAACATTTGATATAAAAAATAATGAACAAAAGTATACAAGTACTTTTGTAAGCTTTTAATTAGTTAAGTTAAAACGCATACCTAGCTAAATTTTGCAATGCAAATCGTTACTTATCGAACAATATACCTAATACTAGCATAATACCTGATATTTTTTTCAGGAACTGCCTTCTTATCACTACTACAGCTAGCTACATTTTAATTAAGTAAAAGAAGTCCTTCAGTTTATTGAAGCGTATAAAGTTTGGGCAGTCAAGATAGGGAAAGATTTTTTAAGGCAAGTCGTGACGGCATGGCTCAATGGTTAGACTGTAAAGCGACGGGTTGTAGGTTCTATTCCCACTCAACGAAATGAATTACTGTATTTATAGTGACTTATGTGTGTATAATAGTCTTTAGTGGAATTTATCTACCTGGGTATTTTAAGAATTCAAAAGTTTGCGGCCACGTTAAAAAAATGTCAACACGAAATTGGGAATATTATGAGTCAGAATACCGTTTATTATCGATATCTTCATCTTTTTGTAATACATTTTACGAATTTGTCAAGTTTATGAATAATACATTTCTTATTCATACAACTATATAAGCTCTAATACGTTTAGGGTAATAATAATCTTAATATTTTCATTTCTTGGATCAGACAACAAGTCATAACGCAGTGTTGAGTTCCGCATCTCAACACACAAGATGCGCGCATAAAGATATATAAAGAAAAAAAAAACAATGACTTAAGCCCCTTAACTTTTATACAACACGAGGAACGAAGTGATAGTACACTTTCTTTTATCTCACACACTGAACGTATCAAAAAGCGATCTTTCAACTTTCAATAAATATAATTGCAACTTTCAATAAGCCTGAAATGATCGACACAAGCGCGGATACGTGACTCGTGTACCGCTACGTGGGTAATTCTAATTAATATATAATTTAATATTTTCTCTAGATATTAAACAAAAGAGAGGCTTTTCTAATCTTTTTCTTCATTAAGAACTAACGCTATATGTTGCAAAAGACAATGGCGATTGCATGACCTTACAGAGTCTAAGTATTATATTTGTATTGTTTTTTGTGATAGTAATAAGAAAAGTCAGTCTCAGTAAGAAGTGATTTGCAAAAAATATAACAAAAAGCTGTCTGTAGATAGATTTTATATCAGTTAGCACAGTGCACTGCAAAAAATAGGTCTTTAGCAATATGTACTGTAAAAAAAATCGGTAACATTATATATTTAGAGCTGCTTACTTTCACATTTAAGAGCCAATAACGGTTGTTACGAGTGCTACAGTTCTGTTTAAGCGTTTTAATTTATGCTCGCAAGAATTTCTTTCGTCCGTTTTTTTTTTGTATTAAACTTGAAATGTTTTTTAAGGGTAGGCAGATGGAACCTGAGAGCCTAGTGTTAAGACACTACGTTCCCCTTGAAACACTTCCGTTCCCTCTCTCAGGAACACTCTCACAATTAGGCCCCTGCGCCACGACTAAATTTTGTGCAATATAAAATACAAGCTTCACGAATATTCATTTCAAATGTTGATTTTGTATTTTAAAAGGAAATAATAGAGATGCGTCATTATATAATAAAATACATAACAGATTCATAGATGGAATTAGTAGTATGTATCTAACATTATATTCATGAAAAGTATTAAATAAAAACATTATCGCATTATCAAAAGAAAGAACTAAATTCATTAAAAAATATTTTGGTATCAATAGACAAAATTTGGCCTGGGTTTAGGTTACGCCAAGAATTTTAAGATTTAAAACAAAACCACTGTTGGAACTTAGCTAAATAAATAATTGAATGGATAAATCTAAGCAATAATTTTCTATCAGTACTATTACTATCTATCTACACTAATTTAAAAGAAAAGATAACAAAACTGTGTGTTAAGCACAATTTTATTGTTATCTTATCTGCATAATAATTTACTGTATCCGTAAAAATAACTGAAACGAGTCGAGGTTATTTCCAATATAATAATCTGAATATATTTAATAGGTGAAAGGGGGAAAGGTCTTATTAAGTAGCACAGTTTGTATTTACAAAATGCATTATAAAACTTTAAATAGAGACGTTATTGCAAAATGGCGTCTAAAATATAGGAATATGTATCATTAAAACATATTGTTGGTATTTAACTACTTCACGAAGATTTAAGTTCAAATTCAGTAATTTTTAAATACATTATTCGGGCATCCACCTTAATTTTAGAATGAGTATTTAAAATTTTATTAAATATAAATAATAATAAATATGGAGAAAACGACCGAATGCCTGTAGAGTCTTATTAATACTTAAATAAAATAAACTTGTTTTTAATTAAAACATAAATTCGGAAGCTTCTGGTGTTATATTTTTATCTTTGAGAGCATACTTTTATTATTTTCGGTGTTACTGTAATTTTTGATGATGCCGTCTTATCTGATAATGATAATGAAAAAATAATAACAGAATGTTTGTAAAGGAATAAAGTAACTGATACACTAATTTAGTCCATTTTAGAAAGGAAAAAAAATCTAAATATCAATAACTTTAAAGCCATCCTGGCGATGTGGTCGAGGTACTGGTTGTACAAGCAACGGTTGTGAATACATTTCCCTGAGTTTAATTTAATAAAATATGGTACTTCCCATTCGGGAGGAAAGAATTTATTTAATATTTTTTTCCTCGCTTTGGTAACAAGCCAAAGCTCGGCGTTGATTTCCGCCACTGATACGCCTGGAGAACTCAGCGCTGTGAGGAGGACGACGTATCATATCACTCGGTTCCTTATAAACGGGAAACTAAATAAAACCTTACCTGTCTTCCAATCCATCAACATATTCCTTCTTCCGCTTACGAGAGTCCTGAGCGGAGATTTTATTCCTAATTTTACGCCTTATTCTTTTAAGTTCCCTTTCTTCGTGTTTAGTTAGGGGATAACTTGTAGGTAAGCTGATTCCCTCCTTCGCCAACAAGCGTCTCTCCTCAGCAGTTAGAACGAGACGGGGATAGCCGTTGCGGCCATCATTGATTTGTGTGTCTTTGTGATCGTCGTCATCATCACTATGATCACTACCGGAATCGTCTGAAAATTATATATTTTTTAAATTTTGTTGGTAATTAATTGGTAGCTTATAGTTTCTATATTTATGTAAATTAATATTAAAAAAATACTTTTGTTATTAATACTATTTAAAGTTAATTAAAAAATGCAATAAATGCAGTATGCAATATGCGATGTAAATCAAAACAAGAGGAAAACTAAAATAAATCACGAAATTATAGTTGGTAAATAATTACTGTCTATATTAATCATAAAAAAAACATTTTGAGCATTTCTTTATACATATAACGTAGTAGTAGTAGGTATATATAACAAAAGCCCGGTGTTGAGTTCCACCACATAAAACACAATGCTTCGAAAAAAATTAGCGGAAAGTGGATGGATGAACGGAATATTTTAACACTAAGTTCTCTCTGCCTAACCTGCTGTATGCAGTTTTTTTATATAACAAGTATAGAATAACTTGAACCTGCCAACAATACAATGTGAATTGAATAAGTGATAAAAAGCCAGTTACTACGCGAGTTAACAAACGTCCTTGCTTGAATGTCAGAGTCGGTTCAAGTAAAATGACTTTTAGCGTGTAATCATGAAAATAACTACTTAATACATAATACTTGTCGGTTGTAGCGAGATAACATAAAAAATATTTGCTTAGTACTTTCAAGCTATGTCCCGGTAATACCGCATGGTAATCAAAAATAACCTTATTTTCGACGTAGTGGTTAAAATTCACAGAAGATTGTTTGTATTTCACGAATGGTGAGTACATGACAGATGAAAAGTGGCGGAACTCAACGCTGTTACAATCACTAGATTATATATATGTTTTTGCAAACAAAAATATCAAAAAACTTATAAGACATTGTATTTACGTTTAAGCTATTCATAAAACTAATATGTATTCTAAGAAAGAACCCACGGCCTCCAGCATTAAATGGGTTCAATGCTCCTATCCGAACCATCTCTAGTGCGATGACCGAATTTTACCGACAAATTATAAATCGTTATAAACGAAAACAATTGACACCAATCAGTTAAAACAACTGTGATTGTTCACTCGTTGAGGCTAACGAAATAAGAGACAAACAATCAAATAGGCAAACAGTTTCAGCTGAAAAATACATTAAACAAGTGTTTTATGAGCGAAATGTCATATTTGGTGTGAGATTTTAAATCTTATGATTCAAACTATAGGGTTCAATTTTAAGAAACACATTTTGCAACACGATTATGTAATAAGACAATGCAATTTCAACCTTATTTCGTTGTGATATAGCTTAAAATCCATTTCAAAATTACTTTTTTATATAATCAGTCTTAAAATTTCGACTTTACAGCATAGAAAACACAGTACAACTTCAGTTAGTCTCAAATGTACTTACCACAATTATTGTTCTGCTCGTATTCGTCTCGGGCTTCGATTTTGAGATCTTGCAATTTACTTTGAGATAGGAGATTGGCTGCCGTTATTTTAATATTGGAGGCGTTTTTCAAATCCGCCGCGTTAATTATTTTGATAGATTTCAAATCTTTCATATCCTTTATTGTCACCGGTAGCAGTATTGATCTGGGGTTTCCCGCCATCGGTGCCACTCTGATAACTCTACGCTGTGGCGCGACCGACTCTACCGGTTTCGAGTAAACTTTTGTTTGTGGATTAATTACTTGTATATTGGTCACTTTTAAAGGTTTCTGGGGCTGCGCCTTAACGACTAATTGAGGCTTTTGTATAGCGGAGGCTGGTAACCTTATAGGTTTTTGAACCTTGGGTTGAACGACCGGCGCTGTTTGCGAAAGGCGGCGTTTCCTACCTTTACCTAAGAAAGAGATCATCGCTCGTGTTAAACATATTAGCAACGTACATACACACATACATTGTATATCTAAATAACATTTTTTTATTATTATAACATATAATTTTGGTATGCAGAGAAGTGTATTCAGTTGTTTGGCATTTAAATTATCAATGATTCATTGCATATTCCACAAAATAAATTAATTATTTAAAATTACTTTAAATGGTGTCACTTTAAAATGACTTGTGTGATTATGTTCTATTATAGAGTATTTAATGGTTATGTTAATAAAATTACTGTATTACATAACTTCATACATGTACAATTGTATATAAATGAACAATTTTTAAGCTTCACGCTGTATACCGCACACAGCACGGTAGACACAGAGAACCTAGTGTTAAGGCACTCCGTTCCACATTTGCCGCCAAATTCTGGGGGCATAGACTTCGACACCGGAGCGCAGAAAGGAAAATATTAATTATTTGATCCTCAAGTGAGAATTGAACCCAAAACCTGTCGCGTTTGCAGTCGCATGCTTTCATATAATATTTTTATTTGTCAGGCAGGTACATAAAAGTACCTATTCTTAATTAAATGATCAAATTAAATAAAAAGTATATATTTAAAGATACCTTTTCAAGGATTTCATAGGTATTCAATAACATGTGTGTAAATATAGAAGGGCCTTGGATTTTTATTATTTGTAACTATAATACATACATAAATGATTGTTAAGTTATAGTAGAATGTACTGTGTTTTAATATAATATGAAAAAAAAACACAACTCAATAATATTTCAGACGAAAGTTTAAAATTTTCAACGGTAAAAATTCTGAGAAGATTTGAAAGTTTTTAACTTGTAACATGAAAATTATATTGTTATAGAAATTTACTCAACATCAATTAGCGCTTTAATATGAACTTAATTATGATTTTTTATATTTTAGAGAAAAGTTAAACTTAAGTGGGATTTTCAGTGGTAATAATATTAAGGGGTAGAGGATTTAAAAAGTTTTTAACTTTTAAGATCAAATTTATATAGCCTTCGTTCAAATAGACTGGTTGGATTAATCTTCGTTCATTTAACATTTCTACTTTTAATCATTGAAGGTCATGTGTTATTGATACGAATCATTTAAAGAAAGCATAGGGAAGCTAAAAAATAATTTAAACGTCCTATACATTTTTTTTATACATATCTATTCAATAAGAATCAAATCCACAAATAATAGAGTTATGTACTAACATTAAAGTATGAGATATATGATCATAAAAAAATCACAAAAACTTAAAAAAAAATACATACCAGGGCTTTGGAATGTGTTATTATTAAGGAATCCGGGCACAACGTTCTGTTCAAAATCGTCCATATCGAAGGCATCCTGCTCGGTGGAGCTGTTCGAACCCTCGTTCGTGTCCTGTATGATGACATCTTGCGTGTTGCACGGACTCATTGGTTCTAGGACCGGAGTGTGTAGATCCTCATCGCAGGAATTTTGTATGAGAAACGGCGACAATTGTTGCTCGAAGTCGCTAAAATAATTGCAATTGAATTAGGTATTGTAAATTTAGCTCAGATTAATTATACTTTTTTTTTATGGTGAAAGGACAAGGCAAACGAGCGTTCGGGTCACCTCGTGGTGATCACCACCGCCCACGACCCCGTGCAGCACCAGAGGAGCTACAGGTGCGTTGCCGGCCTTTGAGGTGGAGATACTACAATTAGCTTAACGAAAAGTGGAGAACGGAGTGTCTGCCTGCCTTCCTTGCTGCGTGCGGGATACAGTATGATTTTTTTTTAAATTTAAATTTAGCTTAGCTTTCATATAAAATAAGACTTAAAGTTAAAGATATTTAAAAGTTAAAAAGATAATTTATTTATATAGCATACAGGATTCAAAGTGTCACAAAAATAAGCAATTTCTAAGAATTAGGTGTATCAAATATAAAAAATAACTAAGTAAAAGAGGTTCATCGTAGTATAAAATAACTTTGTCGGAAACAAAATCATGGCCTTAAACGAGAATAACTTGGAAGATAAAAGTTAATGTGGTCAGCGGGTTTTCCCAATAACGATTCCTACTGTATTTATTGCAGTATAATGTTCCTTATTCCATTTGAGTTGTTAGTTGATAAGTAAACAAACATTTCAGAAATTATTTGTTATTTTTAATTTAATATAACTTTCATAGGCAATTATCTACAAAGCATAAAATGAGGAATATTTTGGGTTGTAAGAACTGTGTTGTTATTAGGTACTTCTACGTAGGAAAAAACGGACGATTTATTAAATATTTTTATAACCTAGCCTGATATTTTGTATATTTAAAATGATGTAAGAAAACATAAGATAATAAGTACTGTCCTGACTAAAAATGTTTCGAAAGAAAATCCCCTTTTTAAAAAGGATTAGGCATAAATAAATTCCCCGCTTTAATTATCCTTGGGAACGTCAGCAGTCTTTCAGCCGGCAATCAAAGCCGACTGAGCTTTACTATACAATTTTATATCCATCTGTGGTTTACACTAAATGCTGCTAAATATTTTAAGATTTGCACTGTAACCCTTTCATTGAAACCGTGGTACAATAGAGCATTAGGTATAAGAGTACGCACAAAGATTGAGATATTGAATCGCACCGGGGAGATTGCATTTATGAATAGTAGAGTATGCGTTTATGAGTATATAGATATGTTATTATTTTATAGATTTTTAGTTAAAAACGGCTAATTATTTCATCACCCTGACTAACAAAATTTGGTCCCCCTCTCCCCAAATTTATAGCTAAATTAGCTATAAATCGGGAATGGGATGTGATATGTCCTTCAGTTGTTTAGCTTTTTATAGCTTCACGCTGTATCCCGCACAGAACAGGCAAAAGAACCTATTAAAGTACCTGAACTAAAATAAACACTATACAGTTAAAATTACTTTGAAGAGATCCATTCATTCTTAAGAATTAAAGAAAATTATTTACCAAAATGACTTTCATATTTAATTTATATATAGGCATCTTACTATAAAATGATTGTCTGCAGTTTTAAAAGTATTGTTTAATTGAAACAAAACGATCACCTTTCGCCAAGGCTAGTTACAGAATCCCGTTGGCCGTGGAGCAAATGTATATAATCCATAAATGTGAAATTTCAACTTCAACTTACGTGCCTTGGATACCGGTGTTCAGTACAATTACATATTGGGAAGTGAAAAATAAAAACCTCCATAACAATTCATTTACGGTTTTTATAAAGACAACAAATAATAAAGATAGATAGATGGATAAAATTCTTTAAAAAAAAAAAAACAAAAATCCCAAGTAAAATAATAAAAGAATCGATAATACATTTGTAGTAATATAACTGAAGAATGCAAAGGCGACCATATGACTATTCATGATTAGATACAATAATGTATAGAGAATTGACATTTAAGAAACGTCTGGCTGTACATGAGATAGTTGTGAGTTCGATTTCTACTGAGAGCCAGTTTATATTTTAAATATTACAGTTTTATATTACAACTACTTAAGTGTTAAAAAAAAGTTATTTATTTCTATATATTTCCCTTTTCACCTTGCAAGAAGCGTGAGAACCGTCAAGATATTAAAATTAATATTATAAGAAAATGTTAATACACTATACAAAAGACCACGTACTAATATAAATTCCTTCGAAAACGATAAAGGAGGTAGTCAAACATGTCTCAGAACACGTTTATCTAAAATTATCATATTATAAGTATCCTTTACGCCATATTATATAATTTAACATAAGTGTTATATAGAATTGGGACTGTCTAAACTAAACTGGCCCCAACCGGTAAAAGGTGATACTAGAAAGTAATCTACTTTTACTTTTTACATGTATAATAAAACTGTTTTTTAATTTCTTCTTAAAATTGAAAACTTATAATAAATAGTAGCTGAGTACGTAAAGCCCTGAAGAAATCATTTATGTTTCTTCGAAGTTATAATATTTTTAAATGATTATTAGGTACAAACATAAATGATACATAGTACCTACATGAATGTATGCAAAAGATACTATTGCAAATTTTATGGTCGAAAAAATATGTATGAAAAAAAAAAAAACACGGTCATTTTTCGGTCTGATTAAAACATAATGCAGCGTTATGTTCCGCTATCTTACGCATAAAATTATTTCTTTGTAAAAAGTAGACTTCAAATGAAAGGATTGTCAGCCTCGCCAAAAGTTAAAATAAAATGGATATTAACAACATGCATTAAAAATCAGCTTCTCGTTGTATCTCACAGATATCACGGCAGAGAGAACCTACTTTATCTTCACATTAATGTAAAGGCACTCCGTTCTCCATTTTCCACCGAATTTTTCGAGGCTTTGTGTGTTGAGTGGAAGAACTCAACACCTTTTGTCTTGGTGGCGAAGAAATGAAAATAAACATTAATAAATAATAATTCACTGCCTCGAGTGAGGATCGAACCCATAACCTTTGCCTTATAGTCCTGTGACTAAATATAGTCTTGTAAAATATATTACGCAGTAAATATAAATCATCTCAGTCAATTGAGAAGATGTTTGTTATTTAAAGGAATTACCGATTACATAAGTTTCGCCGATAGCAAGACCCCGAATCCCCGTTATCGCATTATAATAACAACAAAAATATATTACATACATATTATATCAATATTTTTAACATTTAACCTATTTTTTTATCGAAATATCGCTCACGTCCGCTGTCAATTGCATTATTAAAGAACAAAATGGCGACACGGCATAACTTTTTTTAATTTCAATACAATGTTTGGGAATTTTCAACTTACTTATGGATTAAGGTATTTATAAATCGCTCTTAAGTTTGAGATCGATCTTGAGACTCCGTTTTCATAAATAGATATATAATTCGATATTCCTTTTCTTTTTTTTTGTGTGCAAATTTTATATATATATTCTTTTCATGTGCAATAAAGTATTATTATTATTAATATTATTATTATGTAGGCCTAAATAACGTTCACAATCGTTAATTATTATTGCAGCTATCATAGTGCTATACAAATACACATTGTGACTTTAAAATATCTTTCTAAACAACCCCACTGACAAGATCGAAGGGAACGCATTCGATTCCGGTGTTAGTCAAACATCAAAGATACTTCCGTACTTTTACACCTAATAACTTAATATACAACCAAGGTGAAGCAAGATAAATAAATCGAACAGATATAGGCCCTGCAATCTAGTGAAGACTTATAGCCGGTGACCTTAATCTGATAAGATATTACATATATTTTATTTTATTATATTACTAGCCGCCATACGTACTTACATACATGTCTTATAAAATAAAATGTTGATACTGAAACGAAATGTATATAACTAGGTACATATATCATTTTCTTTGGAATGCAAACAAAATCTATGCATTTCTTATTCAATTGGAGCTGAAACAAATTAGATTTTTATTGCCCTTGTAGTACCGTATCGTACCTACTACATTTCATATGAGTTAATGAAGAGATTTTATGAAGCGTTTTAAATTGTTCATAAATGCCTGTATTTAAAAGTAATACTTTATATAATTAATAATAACAATCCGTTTCCCGCTGTATCCCGCATATAACAAGATAAGAAGAGGTTACGACACTCCGTTCTCCACGTCAAATTTTTTGAGACATTTTGAGTTGAGTGGCGGAACTCGTATGATAGAGCGAAGAATTGCAAAATTTAATAAATAATAATTAATTCCCCATGGTGCCACAAAGGCCTAAAGTATATACAATAATTATTTTATTTAATTATTTGATCAGTCTGGAACTAATTTCTTATTGTAATAAAAAGCCTTCTTTATTAGACAAAATAATTTTGTACATAATAAGCCATTATGTGCAAAGGTTAACAGAATTTTGTGCCACTTTTATATTTTTTGTTGAGACAGATGTCCAAAATATCGTTCATTATAATATGAATTTAAATATAATATAAAGAATTGGCAAAATTTAAAGCAAAAAATATTGCAAAACTGAAGAGGTGTCTAACAAAAAAATAGATAATTTTTATAATAATAATATTGGCGAATACCTTTACGATTATAACTACAAAACTATACTTTTAATTAAAAGTTAAATAATGAAACTTCGTACTACTCCTAAAAATGTAAAAAATATAAACTTTAAATTTTACAAAAGTAAATTTCAAAAGCATAATGAAAGTGAACTAGGCTTGTAAAGTTTATAGGGAAAAACATTAATGATGTACAAGCACATACACCTACATACAATATATTTTACTTTCAATCTATATAAGTAGTAATTAAGTTCTCGTTGATAGTGCAATTTTAATATTATTTTGTATTTATATTATATAAAAATAGTAAAAATTCGTAAAATAAAGATTTAAATATTTGAGGGCACTCGATACGCAGAGGAAATGAAATATTAAATATTTCTTCGCTCTGGTATCGAGACGAATCGCGGCGTTGAATCCCGCCCCACTAGAATTCAGATGTAATTGTGGAACGCAAATGTCTCAATGGAAACGGTGTGTATTAACGCTAGGTGTGAATTTAAAGAAAAAGATTCATTTACAAATGAAAGATTTATCAAATACAAATAAAGTTAAGCTAAGTAATATTCCTTCAGCGTACACCGCTTCCCGAGCTTAGTATTTGTTATTCAAGAAACGATGTGTTTAAAGCTCAAGCAAAGAAAACTGAGTTTAAAGTGCATCAAAATTTATAACTGTACAGCTTGTACTATTTATTTCTTAAGCTGAGAACTAATCGATTCTCTTACTTCTGGAGCTTCAATCAAATATGTCTTTTACAATAATTCATATCTATATTATAAATTCGAAGGTAACTCTGTCTGTCTGTCTGTCTTTTACGCAATCAGGGCCAAACCGCTATAAAATACTCATATAGAGATACATAAGGGTACCGGGATGAACATAGGATACTTTCTTTCTCATATTTGTAATATTATCGATATATATATCAATATATTAAAATACTTATTAATTTGACATGCAATTTATTCCGCCATATTAATAACAACCGTTGCTAAGCAACGATTTGCAAAGTTTGTTGTTAGAAAACGTCACCCAAAATGAGCTTGCTTCACGCATCTCTCTATTGAAAACTGAAAATAATTTCATAAATATTCGTAGGTATAGTTCAAGCGGGCGTAGCCGCGTTTGGGTCCACTAGTATATTATGTCTATTAGACTAACTGTATATTATCGCAAACCACTATACTAAATGATATTTTTTATTTAATAAAGATAATGGCACACACGGTGACGTGAACAAAAAACGAACACCGTTAGTCACGATTTTTTTCATCATCCAAAACTAATTCCAATAATAGTTATTAGCTTTCTGAACTTTCGCAATGAAGAGAGTTTTTTCCGAGAGAGAAAAAAGGAGGGTATCGAAGCAAGCGAGTCTTGAAGTTTAAAATTAAAAGGCGCACGGCCAAAGGTATTTGAAATTCTAATCGTGCTTTCGTCGCCGATAGCGTGCATTCTTAGTGGAAGGTAGAGGTAGTGCTGACTCACAAATTTAGCTTACGGTACAATATACAACTAGTTTTACGTCCTATTAATGAAGTCTGATGTAATTGCTTCGAATATTCAATTGAATTGATTTTTGTTTTATAGCATGTATATATAGAATACATACACACGTAAGTCATACATTTATTGTTAATTCTATATATTGATTATTTTGAATATAATAACTAAAAGTAATACTTAATATCTGTAACCATAATTCTTATGTTTATCACCCTAAAATTCCCATTATCACTCCTTTCCTCCCATGGGTTTAAGTAAGTAAAATAAGTTTGAGGATTTTTTTATTTACAAGAAGCAAATCTCGTCAACAAAATAAAAATATATTTATTCATAAATGTTCATATTTTTTACAAAACGAAAGACTTTTTGTACAACCACACCAATTGAAACACCTGCAAAAACTAAACTTGAAGATCTTCAATTTTTATAAAAAAAGATAACTTACAATTCAGCGGGGTCACTAGACAGTCCACTGTCAGAGCAAGAGCTACTAAGTCCTGGGGGTGAAGCATTATCAGTTGTCAAGTTGAAATCAGGCAAGGTTTCATCTAGAAAGTTCAACGACCCTTGTTCCAGAGAGAATATGTTTTCCAGGATATCATCTGATGCCTGCCAGGAATCAGACTGCAACAAAATATTTTCATATGTATATAATCTTGGAGTTGAAATTTGACCAATTGAATTTAATTGCTGTAGGTTCAAATTAGGCTTTAGCAGTTTTTATTGGTTTATCTATAAACTGGTTATACAGATAGAGGAGTTGAGTTCCAGCAAGTATGTGGTATTTCTAATTTATGCAGAAATTTCAAGGTGAAGTGTCTTAACACTCACTATCTTTCCATGAGAGTATTAATACTACAAGTAATGTAATTTCAAGATAAACCTCTCCTCTATCTACATACAAAGATAGCCTATGAAAGTTCATTATATTTTTGTCTAAAGATATAAAAAATTATATAATGTATACTGAATATATATGAAAAGATTATTCAGTAACAAGAAATGTGTTAAGTATAATTACAATAACATATTGTATATTGAACAAGTAATAACAATATTTTAATTAAATGCAAAATATATGCAATTGCATCATAAGCATGTTCTCAATAAGATTGTGCAATTGGAGCAAAACACTCAGCAAAAAAATGTATAATTCTGAATTACTTTCCAATAAGATAAAGTTTAAAATTTTAATTAAAATAAAATAAATTATAAGCTTATGTAACTTTATGTAATTGTAACTTCTTTCAGGTTCACTTATAACAGAGTTATATATAGATAACTGCATTCTTAAAAACACTATCCTTCTCTTTTTGAATTAAATGCAAAGCCTGCAAATGAAAATAATTCATTTCCTGAATGTTCCTGTTGAACCCACAACCATTGTGTTTACGGCCAGACACTGTTCAATGTGTCAAAATGTTCAAAATAATGTTATTTTACAAGGTAGATTATATAAATATTTAAATAATGATCTATAGAATATCAATATAACCCCATATTTTATAAAATTACAAAATTAAAATTCTGAAGAAATTACATAATTGTTTTTTAATTATATATTTTTGATGTTATTGTTAAAACTATTCTCAATATAAATAATGTACTCTCAGTTATTCACTAATTAGAGCAATTAGTAGAAGAAATAGAATTAATAACTACTTAACTAATTATATTTAACAAATTAATCATAAATATTAGAATAATATTAAAAAGGGCAATTGAAATTCCTGTTTAAATAATGTGTAAATTTAACATTATTTATTGATTTTGAATGAATTTATGAATTGATAAAGTTGTATATGGCTTTTAAAAAGTCATAATTAAAAAAAAAACATTCAGTTAATTTAAATTAAGATCAGTTTCAGTGGTGCCTTTTACTTCTGTCATATATAACTTACTTTCATTTTCAACTTTTACTTAAGATGATAAGAGAAAGGAGATGCATTTCATTGTGCATATTTAATTAGTTATCTTAATTCATTTTAGTATGAGTGAGAAAGTAATCTAATCCATAATGATATAACATTATTTTATCAATATGTGTCATGTTTCCTATACTAATTCAAGTTTTTTTTTCACAAATTGTACAAAATTTACAATTTAAATAATATTTTTTATTTCAGATTTACAATATTTAGAAAATCTGTTGTATATTACAAATAATATTGTAATTGTCAAAAATTTTTTGTGTTTATGATAATTATTATTATAATATTTATAAATATATTACCTCAAGTAAGGATAATAGGTCTAGCTTTATATCCATTTTTATTTTGATATATTAAACTACACATTAGAAAATGCAATCCACTGTAATTATATAACTTCACTATATAATGCACTTTGTTAGCTTCCTCTCACTACAATCACAGTATACAGTTTACGAAAAAGTTTAAAGTTAACATTAATATATTCACTAGTAGATATTTATGAGGCATATGGTAGAAGCAACAACCGCATGGTGCCTAGCTGGCACTGCTTGTTTACGTCGTACAATACGCCGGGTTCGCAATAGGCGCGCTGATAGCGAACTGACTGGCTTTGGTAAATAACGCGTTAGGGATAAACCAGCGTACTAATGGGCCACTAATTTGATGAGAAAACACCGGGTTCCAATTAAGAACTAGAGACCGAGCCACGTCCGATCCAAAAACAAAATGAACGTATAGTCAGATAACGGTAAAGGTGGGAGCGTAAACCCACGAAAGCTGTAGAACGAGGTACAGCTACAGTCACGATTTCATTGCTTCACCGCGCGTCTACTAAATCGCTCGCTCGTACCCTTCATTATAACGATCCATTTCTCCGTCTAATGGCCTTTGGGCTAACAATAAACGCGTCTTGATACGTTATCAATTACGTTCTGTGAAATGTAAAGATACTAACCAATAGAGTTCCCGTATGGAAGCTTTCCATTTTGTCACTTTTAGAATTTATTTCGTCAAATTCTATTTCATTTCTGGATAAATAATCCAGGATATTACTCATATCTTCATTAACGAGAGTCATGTTGGTTTGGATTATTTCGATTGAATGACATTATGAATTTTAAATAGTTTCTCACTTCACTTTTGTTTTGGTAACACCGGCACTATTTACTGTAATGTTTTTCTAGTGCTATTTCTGTACAAAACATTGATTACAAAATATATATATATTTCAGCTAAAACATGACATTTCTTTACAACTTCCACGTTGGAAATAATGACGTCATGAAAGTTGGACACTCTTCGGCTGTTCATTGGTTTGCTATTTGACGCATGTAGTAAAAGAGGGTCGCCGGTTCCGCCATCTGTTGATGCCGTGTGAAAATTTCATTGCGTTTAGTTTATGCATTGACATTAAGGTTATCAAATGAAAAGATTTTAAAATTATTTTCTGTACTAATTACTACTTAGGTTTACATTTATTTTACCTTTTATTATAGTATGTTGTCTACAATTAATAAAATAAATTTTAATTTACATTTTTGGTGAGTTCTAATTTAAAAATAATATAATTGTACGCTAGTTGTACGCTGTATTATATTAAGTTTATTTTCTGATGCAACTCTATTTTGTATTACAAAAGAAATATTTAAATCGGATTGTATAAACACATAGTTAATTTAATTGCGTAATAAATACAATATGAAATATTTTTCATCCAGATTCTTGATCGTAGGAGTGTAGATAGGAATACATTAGATTAATAATTTGAAAAATTACACTATTCAAATCGGAAATTGTGAGTTAAATTACTATAACTTTGCAAAATTGTATTTAAATATTGTTGTTTTCTCAGGCTGATAAAAATGAAAATCCGGTGTTTAGTTCTCCGCCTAGCACATAGCGACTGTTACTTTCAATTGAACGATAAATTTATTAGAAACAATGTAATTTATTATCACTAATGTGATCCCATAAATAATATTGAAGTATATATGTAAGGTTATAAGTATATTTTTATTATCTATTTTGTAAAAGTTAAATATGTAAAACATCCAAACAGAGTATATAGACATCCATATTAGAGTTTAAGAAATATAGATGCATATATCTTATATCTATATCTCAACATTGCTTGACAATAACTCTATTGTAAGTATAGGTACAATTGGATTACAATTGTATAGCATTTACAGTACACGCGAGTTGCAAGCTCAGGGGCAATGTAAACTGCAAGTAGCAAGCAGTACCTACCAGTATACTGCTTGATACTATATCCTCCTAATATTATAGATATAACAGTGAAAGTTTGTGAGGATGTATGTTAGTTCCACTTTCACGCAAAAACTACTAAACGGTTTGTATTAAACTTTACCGTAATATTGCTTAAATATCTGAATATCACATAGGCACAGTGAAAGCGATAGAAAAAATATTACATAAATTCTTACATAAATCACAAAAGAAACCATAATATTAATTTAATCCGTTAAATTGAATGAATATAACAATACTCTTCCATTTTAAAAACTGTCCTATAAATTCGAAAAAGCAAAACAATTTTCCATATTATTGCTCGCCATTTGATATCAGGCGCTAGCACTCGCATGTTTCTAAGCCGGTGCAAGGAGAAATCGACCGTGAAGGATTGGAAATTCAAAAGTGGGTCAATACTCAACAGTTTGAATGTCGTATGCAACTGTTAGACCTCAGTAGAGGTAAGGCTAATAAATTTTACAAGACGGGTCTATTTATATGCTTTTGCTTCTGTTATGTATCGATTCCGGTATAAGTCAGTAATCTCTTTTAAAGAAAGATATTAAATTAAATTAGCTTCACGCTGTATGCCGCAGATAGGAGGGAACAACAACACTATCTAGTGTTAAGACACTCCCTTCCCCACTTTCCATCAAATTTAGGAGGCTCAATTACGTGTTGAGTGGCGAAACTTAACGCCGCGTTTTGCCTCGACACCATAGACAAGAAATGAAAATATTAATTAAATTTAAAATATTAATTAATTTAAGTGAATCTGTGTCAAATGCAGGTGAATCTAATGTAAAAGAAGGATTTTATTTTTGAAAATATTTTCACATATAACTAATATTTTTAACATATGAATAAAATTTTAAAAGTGATCTAAAAGAAGCTTTACTTGGTGCTCATTGAATAGGTACATTATAAACTTTTAAGTTACAGTTTGTTGTCTTTGTTGAAAACAATCCTATCGATTTTAATAATGTATAACCTAAGCTTTTCCGATTTCAATTCAAGTCTCGTTTCTTCTTTCATACATTTATGAATTTTGACCTAAACTAAAACCCATATTTATTGTGATTTTACCTTTAGCAAGAAATCTGAATTGCCCTAAAAGGTTATAAAACTCTTTGAAGCATTCCCAAAACTTTACCCTTTCTTTTTCAAGGACTGCAGACGAAGGAAGTATTATAGAACGCGGTTATATAATAAATTAAAAATTAACCTTTATAATATATTCTTATAATTTTCAGAAAGTATTTGAATCTATTCAAAGTCGGATAATTTTATGCTAAAAAAATAGCTTCACGTTGTACCCATCACGCAATAGAGTAGGCAGAGGGAACCTAGGATTAAGACACTCCGTTCCCCACTTTCCGAAGTTTTCGAATCATAACATGATGAGTGACAGAACTCAACGCCGGGCTTTTGCTTTGGTGCCAGTAAATTCATTCCGTTATTCATTCATGCCATTAGATTTGTAATATATTCTTAAATCTAAGTACGTTAAAGGTGAAACTCGAAAGTAAAAAAAAATTAAAAGAAATATTGATATATTACTAATATTACTTACATATTTATTTATGTTTTAATCTATATGAAAGATATAAAAACATATATTTTACCAACATCGTAATAAAGTATGACTATTTTGCATATTTGTTGTTATGTAAAATGTTAGTTTCGTATGTAAATTTTCGTTGCAGTAGATTTTCATATCTGACTGATTTAATATTTCGCGAGTGACGTGTGCGGCTTATTTTAAAAAAATATATGTGCAATGCGCATGGAGACTGAATTTTATCTTTCTTAGTTCAAAATATTATTTGAAATTTAGCTTCAAAATTTGTTTTGAAAGAGATTTAGGTATAGTACAGTATAAATATTTTTTATTTAGTATATTAGTATTATAAAGTTATTTAGTTTACTTACATTTTAACGTGAAAAAACTTTTCCACAAAAAAATCGTTAATAAAATGTTAAAAGAAATTGTTTTCCAATAAGTAGAGCAGTACAAGCATCAAAATGTTATAATTTTTTGTATTTTTCTAAAGTGTGGAAATAATACTTCTAAAATTTTAAAGATTTAATATTATAAAGAAGACTCATTCTATGTTAGCTGTTTTATATATTGCAAAATTACAATAGTGTCATCATTTCTTAAATAAATTAATTTGTAACAAAAAAAAATCGACTTCAAATAACGAATTAAAACATAAAACCTAATTTTACAAAGATTTTATAATTTTACGGTGAAATTGAATTCTACTGTATCCTATATATTACTGATTTTGGCCTCACACATAGAAATTCTTAATTTAAATATTTACTTCAATCAGTTGTGGAACTTAACGCCGCATACGTCACCACTTATCACGTCAGTACGGAAGCACTGGTGGTTGCCTCGGGGGGGAACCCTGGTATCGTGCGCTTGTATCATGTTCGTGGCGGATGAAATGAGCACGTCTTCTATCACTGACCTCCTCCACTGTAGTGCTTGGCACTCCTTTCTCTCTGACCTAAGGTATCTCTTCCAGCTTTGTGTATCTGCGTCATAAAATAAAAAATGATTTCTTTTTTAACTTACGAGTATGTAATATAATTTATGATAATTTCTTGAACTGTTCAAAGTACAAAGAGCTTTATAAAATAAATAGCTACAATAAAAAAAAAATATTACCGTAACCATAACCTTACATTTACTTTAATTTTTATCAACTTTGACTACTTTAATTTTTAATCTAAAAAAAATGACTTAAAGATAAGACCGAATATAAATTTAGTTGGTACAAGGTAATAATTAACGTCAAAGGCGAGTTAAAAAGGATTTGCTGTAACTATACGTGCTTGCAGTAGATTTTAATATAATGCAACTAAGTTAAGTAGGGAATATTTATTTTTCATATTTTATTTTTATTTTTCAGACCTAACTCTTCACGCTGTCTCCCGCACACAGCAGGGTAGGCAGATGGAACTCAACGCCGCTCTTTGACTCAACACTAGAGGGAACAAATGAAAATATAAATGTAAATAAATAACTAATTTCCTCGAGTGGGCATTGAACCCATAACCGTCGCGTTACAATAACACGCTTGTGCCGCTGCGCCATTACGGCCTATATAAAATAAATATAATAATTTTATTTTCTCGAAACAAAACAAAAACATATATATTATTTTGTGTTTTCATTAAGATAACGTCTTTACATTTAAAAATATAAATGCTGCACCAAAATAAATTGTTATGTACATTTGTTCTCGCTGTCAGAGTTTGTGACTTTTTGTGACATATAAATGCATACCTATCTATACTAATATAATAAAGCGGAAGAGTTTGTCTGTTTGTTTTTTGTTTGGTTGAACGCTAAGATCTCTGGATCTACTGGTCTGGATTACATTGTTTTTGTTTTGTATGAAAGCTGCATTCTTCAGAAGTGCTATAGGCTATATAACATTACATTACACATATGTACTAATAAATTAAAGTACTTTCTAATTTGACATGCAATTTATTCTGCCATGTTAATAACTACCGTCGTTGCTAAGCAACGGTTTGCAAAGTTTGTTTGTTGTTTTTAGAAAACGTCACCCAAAATGAACTTATATTTTGATATTCATCCTTATGACAATAAATATAAAAGTCACTTTTAGCATTTTATCTAGATTGAAATTATAGTTTACTGTATAACATTCTAATAAATAATTAAGCAGATGTCACTGATTCGGAATAACCTAGCTCTCGGGCGGCATAGTATGAGTATGACCGACGCGAACGAGAAGATGACGTTTTAAAAAATTTCATACATTTTCGAACTATTGTTATTTTTATGTAATTATTTGCTGTTTATAATTGATATTTATATGATTGATATTGCTCACAATAATTATCCTATTTAATATAGAAAAATGTTTAGTTATTTCAAACAGTCGATATCTACGAGTATGTACGCACGCACGTAAAACTTTAAGTACTTTTTCTAACATTAAGAATATCCTTTAGTTACTTTTACTTCTTTTGTTGATTCATTTCAATAACTCAGATATTTTTTCTAATAATATGTCTCTACATATTATTCTTTTTGATTATTTAGGCTTATATATTTTTACAAATTCTATTGAAAATTGAAAATAATTTCATAAATATATTTAATAAATATTCTTATAGTTCAAGCGTGTCCGGGTCCACTAGTATTTACATATATTTATATACATTTCTTTTTCAGTTTTACACTGTGTACTGTATGTAGCGGGGTAAGTAAAAGGAACCTAGTGTTAACATACTTCGTTCTCTACTTACCGCTGATTTTAGAGCGGCTCTTTTGCGTTATTACTACAGAGCGAAGACATGTAAATAGATAATAAATATTAACACAATCCACCGAGTGGGGATCGAACCCACAACCATCAGTGTAACGCTTGCCTGGTGCCACTGCGCCATGACTGCCTCGAAATTTATTAAGAAAAAGTATTTAGAAAACGTAGATACATTTTTTTATAACATAACGGGGCTCGTACCTGCGCTTCCTTGGAAACCAAGTGCTCTTAAGCTCCAATTAAATCATGAGTCCTAAGTATGAATCGAAACTGTAAAATAGTACGTAGGAATTCTTACAGGCTTATTACAATTTCTTTTTCGTGTATTTGCCAGATATCATAATCATCCTCGAGTGTCATAATATTTCCCTAAGGATATGTCTATAGACATTATTTAGAGCTGTCAGTGAACCTATTAAATTAAAAGTTAATAATATAATCTTAAATTCAGATTTAGAAGTGGCAAATACTTTTAAAAAATTTTTTTCTGATATATCTACTAAAGTAACACGTTCACTGCCATCATCTCCTTCGGAAGCAGAATTAATACTAAAAACTCATGTAAATAGTTGTAGACAAAATTTTGTGTTTAAGAATGTGTCACCGGATGAAATAGTCAAAACTTTTAAAAGCCTTAATTTAAAGAAAACTGGTGACCTATGGGGCATGTCTGTTAAGGTTCTTAAAACAATTATACCTAACATTGCTCCTTATCTAGCTTTAATTTTTAACAATTGTGTAGAATCCGGTACTTTTCCTGATTTAATGAAATATAGTAAAATAGTGCCGCTTTACAAAAGTGGAGATAGAACTGACCCTGGAAATTACAGACCGATCTCTGTTTTGCCGTCTCTAAGTAAAATATTTGAAAAAATAATATTTAACCAGCTCACAATTTTCTTAAGNTGAATGTCATGCAGGATAGCTGCCAGCTAATGTAATAGATTGTACCATTGATTTTGAAAAGAGCAACTGTTGAGTTTCTTGCCGGCTCTTCTCAGCAGAACTGCCTTCCGAACCGGTGGTAGCTTTTTATTCATATGTTCATTCGACGATTCAAAAGTGCTTGTAATAATTGCCTATTTGAATAAAGAATATTTTGAATTTGAATTTGAATTGAATCGGGAAACAAGTCTGCTATTAATTTCCTTTTTTGCAGCTATATCAGGGTAGGCAGAGGACAAAGGAGTGTCTAGTGTTCGTAGACACTCCGTTCTACATTTTCCGCAGATTTCTGCAGGTATTGCGTGTTGAGAGGCGGAACTGAACACCACGCTTTGCCTCGAAACCAGAGCGAAAAAATTTAATATTTCAAATTTCATTCCTGGAGGGGGGCATCGAACCCACAATTTTGAACTCATAAGTTTATTATTTACATAGTATTTATTCTTAATACATACTTACAGCCAAGGCTTCGTATTACCCTTGTCCCAACAGCTCCACAATGGTGTGAAATTAAAATAATATATCTCGAAAAAAAATTGTAAACTCAGTAGGTACCCAATATTATTTTAAAAAACACTTTACGTCACTTAAAACAGTTTATAAACCATGACAAAGTAAATAGAACACCGACACTCCGCATTGTACTTAGAAGTACAGCGACTGATAAAGGAAGTTTCCCATTATGGCTTTGTAAGAAAACTTGGAAAGATTACTTGATTATAAGAAATCTAATATAACGATTTTAAATTTTAGTAACATTTTAATTTTAATCATTTACTTATATTGAGAATTTTTAAATGTATGATTGCTTTAATTTATTTTGTTGATTATATTTTTTTTTGTTTCAGCTTTTAGGCAGAGTGAATCTTCTGTCAACACTGAGTTATCCTTTCCATCCGAATTCGAGACATTACGTGTAAGTGGAGAAAATCAAGGTCATGCTTTCTTTTTGCCACACCTTACAGCACGGAAATGAAAATAATTTAAAATAAAAATTAATTATTTATTATTACAAAAAAATGTTTTTGCAAAATGTTGCAATTGTCTAAAAAATAATGTAACAGGCAGAGAGCCAAAGGATAAACAATATTGAGATTTCTATACAATTTTATTGATGAAATAGGAAGAATTGGAAACATGCCACGAATCTGTAAGAACTAATTTGAAATAAAAAATGAATAATTTTATCTAACTATAATAAAAGGTAAGTTTAATTCATTTTTTTTTGTCAAATAAAATATCTGAAGTAGTTTTTACGTAGGTAAGTATGGAATTTTTCCACATAATTTACAGGTGCAGGTTTTTGACACTACTCGAAGTTTGATAATAAGCAAAGCAAATATAATCGACGAATGACGTTTCTATGACGTTTTGTCGAATGTTTTTTTTTAAAGTTTTTACTTAAATATTTTTTATTGTAACTATAATTGGCACGATAATGTTAACTAATCTTAATAAATATGGCTTAGTAGTTTTTTTCTTCCTCTACACGCTCTATCCCGCATGTAGAACGGGAAGTCGCCAAATTTTGACACTGCGTTTTAAGTGGCGGAACTCAGTGCCGCGGTTTGCCTCAATAACAAATCGAAGAAATTAAAATACTTATAAAATATTTCATCTCCTCGAGTGGATATCGAACCCAAGACTTGCCGCGTTTACAGTCACACGCTTATGCCTATTTGTGCTTTACGACGATTTTTTCGAGGCATTGCATTTTGAGTGGCGGAACTCAACGCCGGTTTTTTTGCCTTTATGTCAGAGCGAACTGTGCCGCGACGACTAAACATAAATCTAAATATGTTAAATATATGTATATATTTTTTGTAATATTTAAAAATCTGTACCTACTATAAGGTGTAATTGTATGTAACTTTAGGTTATGGCGTTAACGGTGAATAAACCAGCGCTTTAACTCTTTCACATCCGGTTAGGTTTTTGAAGCATAACGATTAGAATCACTGCTGCTAGATAAAAATAAAAAGAGTTACCTCTAGCAAAAATGTACCTAAATGCCCTGCTGTGTACAGCGGGGTAGGCAGGGGTAGGCAGCGGGGTACAGCGTGAAGCTGATTTTTTTTTAACTATAAAATTGTATTCAATTCAATTAGATATCTATTTTATGCGGCTAATCAATTGTTGGATAATTAAAAATATGATCTATTTTATGTATTAATTATCTCTATTATTTCTTGACTTCTCTTATTAATTATTGTAAAAGAAATATGAATATAAACTTTGGTTGCATGGAGAGTCTCATTAGTATGTTGTTATTTTTTATCGTTGACGTATACTGCACTGTAAGTCAAATAATATGGAGACTGAGGCTGTCGATAACTAACAACCTGTGCTATGGCATACGGGTTCGATTCGGTCCACACTCGGAAGAATTCATTATTTCATCGCCAATTAACAAGACAAAGAGCGGCGATAAGTTCCGCCACTAAACGCGCAATGTCTCGAAAATGCTTTCACAACGTGAAGCCATAATAAAAGAAAGATAATATTGAATCGTATTTCTGCTATAGCAACATTCTACTAATATATTTTTTAAACGTTTGTTATATTTGAAAATATCTGTAAATACGAATTTAAATATTTAATACATTTTAGAAATCGATAGACATTGTGACTATTATGAAAATATTTAATTAAGGAATGCATTGCAATCTAGTATATACGATAAAAACTATGATTAATCTTTCCTCTACCCACAATTATTTATTTAGTGTACTGTGTGTACAGTGTTATATTGCATAAATTACATGAAATCTTATTTCATATATTACATTTTTACATTATATGTTTTGCATACCTATTTTTATATGTAGATATATGTCCTATTCATGTGTCAATAAATGATTATGTTATATTAATTTAATATTTATTTCATAATATATGTACATTTTTGTATCTATAATATAATGTATTACTAAATAGTACGTGTGTATATCTAGGTGAGTACCTACAGAGAATTAAAAGAAAAGATAACAAATATTTTTATTTACTTTCTAAAGAAAACTAAAGAATATTCTTCTATACGACGTATATTTTTATGGAAGATTTACGAAATTTTACCTAACCTTTATTTATGAAATAAATATTAATATAATAAAACAAATATAAATATAACAACATAACAAACACGAATTACAACCCACCTTTACACAAATATATATATATATATATATATATATATATATATCAATAATACCATCACAATAAAATACTGCAATCATAAATAAAAAAAAAACAAAATCCCTAAACACGGGCAAACTTTCTAGAGGCTGGCAAGCCTGCTCGGCGAGAGCAAGCGAAACGACGGCCAGCGCCAGTCTGCATCACGTGCGCGAACGTGGTGGTCGTGTCGTCGGTGTTCTCCACGTAATCAACACGCGTATCGACTCTCGTGCTGTGGCTATATAATGATTATTGTGTTCTTTGAAATATAGTGGACGCTGCTCTAAGTTTGTACGTGGTTTATATATAAATTAAATTACAAATTTAATGTTTTCGCTACGGGATGAGAGGTGAACGCTCGTCACAGCGGCGCCGACTCTCACCGGCTAGTATTGTCTAAGTGCCACGGAATCTTGGTCCTTCCCATCGGATTCCATTAAACATCCGCCTCTCGATTATTGTAAATCGCAAAATGTCCATTGCTCATTCGCTAAACAATTCACGTTATTGGAAAACAGATAAGATATAATGCATTTGTTAATTATTTATTGCAATATTTCAAAACAAAGATGTCACCCATGCAAATATTTATAATACATTAGTCACTAACTATAAACTAACTGTACAGCGTACTATATTCATTGGACGAAGCTAAACAAACAGCGTTTTGATTGTTTTAATTATAAATGTGCAATGTTTTGTTTTCTTTACCGCTTTACACGGCTTAATTATTTTTTCGTCAAAAATAATATTTATATAAATTATCTGTATTAATTTTTGTTCATAAAAAACAAAGTGATTTATACATTATTAATCTATGTAGGTACATTTAGAAAAAAATGTCGGTAAATTCTTACTTTTATCACTTAATGTTAGTTTAATGCTAATTGATGTCTCAGTGTTTCTTACAGTTATATCTTCTACATACATATATTTAAAATAAATACAATTACAGTAAACAAGACACTGTCACAAAAACTTTACGTCGTAATTTTTAAATGTTTTTGGTATTACAAAAACTACCTACTTAAAAACTATTAAACGTAAAGTAATATTTGAAAACGTAAATCAACGTTATTTGCATATACGAAGAAATCGTTATTTACTTTAAACGCAATTTATATTATATTTTAATTAAGGTAAAAGTATTTGTCGAATATTTATATTTAAATAATCAATTCCTCCATTATTAGAGCAAAAATTAAATTACTCTAAAACAAATACGTTCATTCGGCGAATAGCAGTTGAATATTCAATATCTACCCAGCAAATATTCTAAAATATACGAAAATTTGAGAATTTTTAAAAAAAATTTCTGTCTGTATTTAAACAATAAGAGGTAAAATTCTATATATTACTTAAGTGATATATATATATATATATATATATATATATATATGTATATATATATGCTTATATAATATTAATATAATATATATATAATAGAGTAATTTAATTTTTGCATTAATTTAATTTTTTTATATATATATATATATAAGCAAACTAGAAATATTTACGTATTTTCTACGTACAACATATTTTTTTTGAACGTACCCTAGAGGGATTTGAACATGCTACCCTTGCAGGCTAACTAGTAAGCACTTTTGAACCAGTTTGCACTGCCAACTGCGCAACTATTTCAAATAAACAATAGCATATAAATTTAATTGATACTAAAACGGAAATAGGTATCCTATATGAAAGTGTGCCTGGAAACGCCAAAGGTTATAGGTTCGATTGCCACTCGTGGTTCCTTCTACCTATCCTGCTGTGTGCGGGATACAGCGGGAAGCTGATATTAATATATTCCAAGTCTATATATTAACATAGAAACAATTTTCTAATATTACCAAGAATATTGTGGTAAATTATTAATATAATAAAGTATGAAAGCCATCTATTTAAACGCTACTATCAATAGCTCTTTACTGATAAGAATATATTTTTATCATATCACTATCAATAAGTTTATTATTAGTAATTAGATGCTGAGTATTAAACAATTGAGTGTATGTTAGAGTACAACGAACTTAATTCAGCTGAAGGCCAGAGACATCTTTATTCATTTTCACGCTATTGCCCGCTTTTAGCAGGGAAGGCAGAGAGACAGTGTTAAAACAGACACAAGTGTTAATACACTCTATTCCACACTTTCCTCTGAATTCTGGATTCATAGCGTGTTCAGTGGTGGATTTCTATGACGAAATGAAAATAGTAATAAATATTTTACTTCCTCGAGCGAGATCGAACCCACACTGTCGTTTTTATAATAACACGCTGATGCCACTGAGCCACCAAGCACTACTAAATTAAATATTTTTAACATTTGTAAAAAAGGTATCTATAGGTAGGTTTGCAATTCAATGAAATATTATTGAATATTAAATTCTCTTACATAATACAAATGACGTTAAGCTGCATCATATATGCATAAAGAAGTACACTAGAAAGCTAAACTCTTCATTGTGTCCTTTTAACGTTTGACCCAGTTTTTATGGCAACCGTATGGAGATTTGTTTTCTTTTAACTTTTGATTTAGGTTACTATTTAATATTTTATTTCGAAGATAAATAAATCATTGTTTGATTTTGTATAACGTTAACGGATTTAGATTTCACAACAAAATTTTCTGGGAAGTACTAAGACGTAGGCTTAAGATAATAATTGTTAAAATATTCTACCAAAAGTTACTTAATAACTATTAAAGTACACAAAAAAATATATAAAACCGTTAATTTTACAATAACATTAAATTCGCAATATCAAAACGTTCACTAAGCCAACGTCCTCTACATTTCAGTTTAAGATAAAAAAAGCTACCAAAAAAAAACCCACTTAGGTGTGTGTGTGTGCCATGCTGACAAGTACTAGCTCGTGAGTGTGTGTGCGATGGCGCGGGTAGTAATACTATCCTTTGCCATCTTGGTGCCTTTGATGTCGTTGATAAGAGTTGCGCTTGCGCATTACACGCCGACATGGGCTGTCCACATACCAGCTGGGGACGAGGCTGCGGATGCTGTCGCCTTGGAGCACGGCTTTATCAACCTTGGAGAGGTAAGCAAGATTAGACTTCCCAACTGTATGTAATTCTGATAATAGTCTCTTATCACTTGATATTTGTAATTGTTTTAAGAACAATGCAAAAGCTACTTATATTGTGGCAAAACTGATATTGAATTGAGTATTCAAACGTTTAGGTACTCTGACATTGACCGATTGCGGTTTCCGCGTTAATTTCGCACCTTACGCACGTGGAATGCGTTAGCCACAAGGCCAGCCTGTTAGAATGTTACCTCAATCTAGGTCTACAGAAATCTTATTATATAAATAGTATTAAAATATATAATAATACTAGCAGCCCGCCCGCGGCTTCGCCTGCGTGAACTACGTTATTATTAATTTCTGTCTCCATGAGTACCTACGTCCTATGAGTGACGTCCATGCAAAATTTGAGACTCTTTGTACTCTACTTGTAGTAACGAAGTTTCATACAAACTTTCAACTCTAAAAACAACCCCTTAGAAGTCGGATATTACAAATTACCGTCTTAGCGAGCCTACGTCCTATAAATATATTCTATGCAAAATTTGAGATTCCTAGCACACGTAGTTTCTGAGATTTCGTGACCTTTCGATTTTATATATATAGATATACTAAGTGGAATTCGAACCTATACACCCTGTACTACCAGTCCCGTCTGAAATGTGCTACAATAGTCAGTTGAGTTCTTTTATTATGACGTTCCGGGCGTGCCAATTAAGCACAAAATCTCTTAGCCAATGTCACGTTGTATGGAGAACACACGAAAGAGAAAATAGAAACTACAATAGATATTTTAAATAGCTGGAAAAATGTCAACACTGAATAGGCGGAGAACGAGAATAGATTGAAATATCTGCTATGTTTTCTCAGCCTACCTTATAAAATACAGTTACTAGAATTTGAAGCGATCTTATATTGTATTTTTTCTTTGTGAGGTTAGGTAACCAATAAACTGGTATATAAGGTTTTTTATTAACCGACTTCTATAAGAAAAGGAGGTTATCAATTCGACAATTTGTTGTTAGAAGCCGGTTTTTCTTTTTGTTAATTTTTTTTGTTATTATGAATTAGATATATGGCAATGCTAAAAGCAGTACCTAGTCTACATTTTTATTTAGCCTCAAACTGGAGTCATTTCATGTTGAGTGGCGGAACACAACTTCCAACTCAACGGCCACTCTGCTTTCACTTCACTTTACTCAAAGTAAAGAAATGAAAATAATAAATATTTAATTTCCTCAAGTGGAAATAGAATCACAACCAGTCACAAATGTGACTGTAAACGCGACAGGTAATATGTTCAATTAAAACATTAATATATAAATATGAAATTCTAAAAGCAAGCTAAACTTATTTTTTTATTAAACCGACCGACTGTATCAAATGGCCGCGTCGTCAACACTGCTGCAGTGATAAAATTAGTGAGTTATTTCTAGTCGACCGCATATGCTGCAAACCTATGTAAAACTAAATTAAGGGAAACATCCAATTTTGTATGTTTGTCCGCGTTGTACGTTTCTATAATATGATTTGTAAACTACAATTTAAATGTATAGAAACAATAGTTTAAATGACAGTATTGTAATAATACTATCTAAATATTTGGACCATGAGATTACCGCCATGTGGGATGTCAATGCGACTATCATTGTGGCGACAGTGGTCTCGGTTAACGGTTTAATAGCGAAAAGCCTCGACCAACACCTTAAGAGGCTGTCGCTTAGCTGTTGGATCAAGAACCGGATACAGAAGGCAGTGCTACTTGAGACGGCGCGTATTGTGCGGAGGTTCTTCTCTCTGGAGCCGTAGCCACCGATGGCTTGGACCCTTGTCCTGCCCTCGGAACAGTGAATGTTTTATATTTTTAAATGTATTTTTTATAATAATTTATATTTAAAATTGTTAAATTAATTCACTAATTTAATAAAAGTATATTCAGTCAATGTAATATATTAAATCGATGTCGAGGTCATGGTCATGTCAAGCGTGTGGGTTCGATTTCTTCAGAATTAGGTGGAAAGTAAGGAGCGGAGTGTCTTAACACTAGGCTCCCTTAGTCCTCCTACATCCATTATTCAGCGTGAAGCTAAGAGAAAATATTTTAAGTGAATAGAAATACCAGTGTAGTTCTGTTTATACAACTAATAGTATTAAAATGTTATCCCAAAAGGAAATGTTGGTGAAGTAGTAGATGTTTTAACGCTTAAATCTCTTAAACTAATTCGACTTCCATTTAAAGAAAGCATTCGCCACAAGATGCAGGGAGACAGAAATAAACGGAGGAAATTTAAGTGGGAGGACTTATTTATTTAATGTGACAACGTGAATTCGTCTGTTTATAACATACTATTTTAGTTTCAAGGGACGACAGCTCTTTCATTTTAGGTGTTGGGAACCACTAAAGGTTATGATTGTGTGATTCATTTTTATGGTGAATTTGAGGATTAAAAATTTTCATGTTTTCGCTCTGGTGTCAAAGTAAAACGCGGCGTTGAGTTCCCCAACTCAATACACAATGGTCACGGCAGAATTCGGTGGAAAGTGGAGAGTGGAGTATCTTAACACTAGGCTCTGGATCAGGGTATACCGTGAAGCTGAAGAAAAATGGTAGGGTCTTAAACGAAGACAAACCGTAGATCGCTATTGCTAGCGATCGCATGTCTTATTCGAGTATTAAAATTAAATACTAGATATACTATAATATTACATCGGGAATGGAAAGACGTTCCCTCTGCCTACCCTGCTGTTTGCGGGATACAGCGTGAAGTTGATATATTGAAAAATACTTTTTAACTTGAAGATAGTAAAGTCTTAAAATGAAAAAATAACGCTTTGTTTCAAGTTGTTCTATAATATTTTAATAATAAATCGGACTTTAGCTAAAAAACTAAAGAAATTAAAATAGATTCGTTTGAAGAAATGTTGTGATCCAAACATCATATATCACACTATACTAATTCTTCGATTTTATTGTAATTCAACGGATTCAAAGGAACCCATAAAAATTTTACGACTATTTATTGGGCCACATAACAAACGCATCAATGGGTTTTTTTTCACGGTAGCGCGAGTATCATTGTTGTTATTAAAACAGTGTTGGTTGGTTTTTTTACTGCTTTTTTTTTAGAAAGTAATTTTTAGATTTTTTATATTTTCGTGTATTTTGGTTAGTGCAGATTATATTTGGTGTTGACATGGTCCGTTCTTCATCTCCTGATACTTTTAAAGATATTGCATGTTATCAGAACCAAACGCCGTGACCAGAACGGAATAATCGAAAAACCTTTTTCAAGCATTCCTCTGACCGGAATTGGAACTCGCAGCCACGTGCACAAGTACACGCTCCAAAACTGCGCCACAATGGACAAATAAGTAATAAGATACCCCATAAATACCTATACAATATTTTAAGAGCATGCAGCTATCAGCAGCATTTAGTCTGAAAGCCGTCGTATGATAGAGAGAGAACAGATGCTTTGATGCTGCCTCACACAAAAGGATGCTGTCACTTCGCCATCGACACGTTTTTGATAGGAAATAGCACATGACGCAACTCGACATTCAGTTTTTTTTGGAATGGAAATATTGTTGGTAGTTCAGAACTAAATTATAAATTGTATTGATTTTTATAAGATTGTCAACGTGAACTTCAACGTTGATATTTATGAAGAGATTAATAATTGAAAACTTTAATAATAAATATGGAAAAAGGGGACTTTTTTGATGTGAAAAATCAAAATCAGGCTATGAAATAAGGTAAATGAATAAGGTAAAGAGTACGTTGTTCAAATTTACTAGGTATATAAGGTAGGAAAACTAGGTATAGGAATATTTCATTATTGTATAGGGTTTCAACAATATGGTTAAGTGAAGACATCGTAGAGTAATTTGTTAACTTAAACAGAATTGTCTACAGGACAATGGTCTTACTTAATGTGTGCGTTGGTTCGGGTTGAGCAGTCATGCGAGCACAGCTGCAGCAGATGATTTTGATTTGGGAATACCCCGAGGAGTTCCAAGGTCTGTGCTTGAACGAAGGTGTAATATTCTCATATGCATATCGTTATTTTAGAAGTTAAAGATATGTTGCTAGTATTTTTTTGTAAACATTTAAATATTAACTATATTTTTCCATCAGGCATGGTAGGTAGGCAGAGAGAGCTTATTGTCAATGTACTATGTTTTCTGTCCGATTCCGCACTTAACGTAATACTTTTTCTTAGTTAGAGCGGTAATCTGGCAAGATAACAGTAGGTACCATTACTCGTTACCAGAGCGAAAAAAATTAAATATTAAATATTTCTTTCCCCCAATTAGGAATTGAACTCACAGCCGTCTCGTTTACAGTCACATCCAGTGTACAAATATGCATTATAATTTTATGCAAGTTGAATGCAACTACCTATACGTATAGAACTGTTGCTCCTCCTTTATCTTTTATAAAACAAAAGCAAGCGTACCAACCAATAAGATGACATTTGTCGCGCGCCCGCAAATCTTCTTATCTATTTACCGTTATCTAAAGTGTGTCGACTGTTTCGCCCTGATTTGGAACGTGACTTCTGTATTCTATTATTTTGTAAATAATTTTAATTTCAGCCTCTTGATGCTTAATTATAAAAAGAAAGAGTAAATATTTAATACTTATAAATTTGTTCTGTTTAGTAAAAGAGTGTCACCCTATATCCTTCATATAGTAGAAAAGGCAGATGGAACCTAGGAACCCAATGTTATGAGACTCTGTTCCCATTAATAGACTACCGTTCGCCATTTCCGGTGTATTCGGGATGTATTACGTTGAGTGGGAATCAAACCCACAATCGGTCACTAGGACTGGCCTCTAACGCTTCTATATAATACGACTTATTTTATCTATGTTTATGTCTGTAGACAGTTAATTGCAATAAAGCAATTGACAGACACAACAATTATATTATTAAAAGTAATGAGAACGGTGAAGAACCGTCAGTGACTCACTCGTTTTGACAAGTGAATGACGTAAGACGTTTATTATTTGAAAAAAAATAATTCACCGTTATTTCTTCGTTTTCTCCAAATCCATTGTAGGAGTTTGAATGTTTATTGCTTTGTGATGCATATTTGGTGATGATGATTCAAATTTAGTTTTCGTGTCTTCTTATGACTGGGAGAAAAATATTGAACTAAAAATATATATATATTTTGTGTGATACTGACCTGACTGACAATTTTTTTAACTCTTCATTTTAAAGATCTTTGTATCGTTCCAAAAATAAAATACAGTCGAATTGATAACCTCCTTGTATTTGAAGTCGGTTAAAAAAAGATATCACTTCATCATGACCCCGAAAATGCCTAAGTTTAAAAATGTAACAATAATTATAATAATGTTGTTACGTTTTATATTTGACATTACAATACTATACAATACAATACAATACAATATACTTTATTATTTATTTAATGACCTATTATCCATTATTTTTCTGATAACTGTATAATAAACATGACCTCCAATTATTATTATTTTGATAAAATAAAATTATATATTAATAACAATTAAATTACACTTCAATTAACATTTAATAAATGGTTCACGCGATATTTATTATATTTTTTTAGTTATAGCAACAATTCATCAGTTTATATCCAGTTATTTTATTTTTTGCATTTACCTTTAAACTATATAGATCATGGTAGCTTTCGTGTTTGGCGGACGAATATGTGATTAAATAACGCGTAATGCCTCCAGAATTCAGAGGAAATTCAAGAAGGGAGTGTCTCTATACTAGATTCCCTCTGCCTTCCCTCTATGCTGGGTGCAGTGTGAAGCTGACAAAACTTTGCCAAACTAGAAGAATACTAACTTTGCTAATATTATACAGACTACTCACTACTCTATATATATGACTGTAATCTGTAATACTGTTCGTAAATAAGCGTATAACAGACAGCGTGCCGCGCACATCCCATTACTTATTGAAACATTAATTCTAATGGGTCTGCGTTCCTAGACAATAAACAATAGATTTGGTTCATTTCCTAACTACTTGCTCTATTGTATTCGATTTAAAGCTTGCTTTTCATTTACTTTTGTTGCTAATTAGTATTTTTGGTTAAATGCTTCTGGAATTTGGCTGAAAGTGTTGGAACTGAAACACTAGGTTTCCTATACCTACCCTGGTGTATGCGGGATAGAGCGTGAAGTTGATTTTTTATTATTTTAAAATGATGCTATTATTTTCGCTGAATAGAAAGAATCATTTTAAAATCTTTGAATCGTGTAATAAAAGGGAATTTTATATCACTATTGACATTTGCCTCGCCTCTATGAATTGCGTTTAGTGTTAAATTAAATTTCAGTATTGTTATATGAGTGTTCATTGTTTCTCGATATTAATTGTCGTAAAGGAATATGTCACAGACTTAACTGTATAATAAAAATCCAAAACAATGATTTTAAAATGTTTTGTTTGTTGGTCTGTGCGTTTGTTAATCTCGGAACTAAACCAATTTTAGCGCAATTCTAAATAAAAATTAAACTACGATCAAATATGTCTTTGATATACAAAGATATTTATAGCCTATAGTAAAACTATTGATTGAAGATTTACTTCCACATATTACATTGCCTTTAGGGATTGATTTTTATTGTGGTAGTTCAACAAAATATATGAAACTGAGATGGGAGGACTCATCGTTAGCTGTAATAAGGCAATTCAGTTCAACAAAGATTGTTATAAATGATATCAATTAGTTCGAGCTATTTCAATGTTTGCCTCAAGTAAATCATTGACCTTCGTGACTAATGGCTTTTTGGAATTACCTAACGAAAATATTCTTAGGTTTTTTGCCTGAAATATTTGATGGAAAATTATTATTTTATAACCTATGCTTCACCCTGAATTCCGTACAGAGGAAGGTAGTGTTAAGACACTCCGTTATTTATTTTCCGCATGTTGACGGAACTCAACGCCGCACTATATTACCTATGCATTATCCCCTAACAGTAGAAGTACACAAAAAGGAATAATATTTTAGTGGATGTCGCGTGCGAGATGTGCATTAATCGTGATGTTTCGTGCAAGAAATGTGGATGACGCGAGGTCTTGTAGGTGTCTATCATAAATTATCGTGACCGCTTCCCTCTGTGGAATTTTGTTATTATACAAAAGTGTATATTTCCTATCTTTGTCACCATTATTCGTATTTTTACATGTCAGCCATTGGGAACCTAAGCGCGAGTGCCATCGATCGATCGATAGATTATAAAAACAGAATATTTGATTTAAATTTTTTTATATCTACTAAGTAACAAATAATAATCAAATAGAATTTTAAATAATATTTTATCGAAATTTTTTATGGAGCACAATCTACTTTTCAATTCACTATGAAATATGACACGAAAGCAAATATAAACCATAAATAAATTGTATTCAATGCTTACTGGCATGTAAATGGAAGACTTATAGTATAATATAATATTAATATAATGGGTCCTATGTTTATTTTATATGGACATAAGTGATGGATCATTACATCTATACAAAACAATTTTCAACTAACATTTTCAAAGTAAATTCAGAAATGTAAGGCACAAAGACTGCTGCCAGCGTCGCGTCGTATGAAATAAAAGAGATTCGGCTTAGTTCAAATAACATGAACAGAATGGCGCCCGTTCCTTTGTAGATAATTCCTGTATAACAATAAATATTGTTTTAATTCTATTTAAAAAGATTTGAAGAATTGGAAGAAAAAAGAGATAACTTCGGAATGAGTGTTTTATATTATTGTGTATTTACATTTCTTTCTCACAATCATAAACAAAGAAAAAAAAATGTTTCTAACATATTACCTACATATAGACACTCCGTTCCCCACTAGTTGCCGAATTCTGGAGGTATTTCGTGTTGAGTGGCAGAACTCAACGCCGCGCTTTACCTCGACACCAGAGCGAAGAAATGGAAATATAAACGTAAATAAACATTTCACATCCTCGAGTGGGAGGAGAATCCTTTATGCCGCTACGACGGCTTCAACGGCTTTTTTTTTACCTACATATAAGCAACGTTACGAAATATAATGTTAGAAATAGTAGCTTTTAGTACATGCCCAAGCTCATGTTTCCGGTGATGCGATCGGACGCATACACATCAAAACTGTCGGCGAATTGCCAAAATGTGTTGGCTCCGCTGCGGAGAATGACCCACAGAACTGTGTCGTTGTCTTTAAGGAAAATAATAAATTTTCAACCTAAATATGTCTTTCTCTCTCTCTCTCTCTGTTTCTCCTGGGCATTATTAGTCCCGTCTGATCTCTGGTGTTAATTCTATTATATAGCAAATATAATAATAATAATAGCAGATCCAATAATAATTTAAAGCTCGAGTTGTTTAAACATCACAAGCAGCGACAAATCGAGTGCCTAACTAAGGAATAGTTTGAGAGGATTGTAAAATTGAAAAAGCAATTGTGAGAGATTCTCGACAATGGGGCTAGGTTCGGAATGTGATTCCGTTTTCTTTCGTCTCCATTCTGCAGTCGAGGCGAGGGCGGGGTTCGCGACTGTCTTTTGTGAGGGGCAATCGTCGTCGGCTTAAACGGTCCCCTTGCCTCAGGGACCGGGTGGGGGGTCGAGGGTACCTGCTTTGTGTCGGCGGCTTTATCTTCCAACGGCCACAAAGTCTGTCGGTTGGCCTTCTCTAAACCGATTGCATTAATTTCGCCTATGCCCTATATATGGCTTATAATGGTAGGTTTATTTTATCGATTACTAGCGGACGCGCGCAGCTTCGCTTCCTTATTTATGGGTGAATTCTAATAAACCGCGAAACATGTATTCAATGAAATATTTGTAAGAGTCTAAATTTCAAATTTTATAAAAATAGGTGGCGATTTAAAGATTTTTCCATACCAACTTTTAACCCCTTATTTGCACCCTTAAGGGGTGAATTCTAGAAAACCATGAAACACATGTTCAATAAAATACTTTTAAAAAACTAAATTTCAAATTTTATAAAAATCGGTGTCGATTTAATTTTTTTTCCATACAAACTTTCAACCCCTATTTCACCCCTTTAGGATTAAAATTTTTCAAAATCCCTTCTTAGTGGATGTCCAGATTACGAAAGTAAACATCTGTCCAAATTTCACGTTTCTATCATCAGCGGTTACGGCTGTGCGTGCGTCCTACCTCAGTCAGTGAGGACAAGTCCTTTTATATATATAGATTATTGAACTTTACTTAACTATTGCATCAGGTCAAAAGTGTATAAATATTTCTTTAAATTATTGGATTTATATAAAACAACCATAATTTATGTCGCCGCTGCTTATAAGTATAACAAAACAGTTTATGAATAGTTCTTAATCGTATTGCAGTTGTAAGAGAAATTGAGGTCAGTCGCTGTGGCATGAGCGTGTGACTGCAAACGTGACAGTTTGTGGATTCGATTCCCACTCGAGGTAATGAAATATTTAATATTTTCATTTCTTCGCTCTTGTGACGTCTCTTAATAGGAACGGAGTGTCTTACCACTAAGCCTAAAACGAAACTCCATGTGCCCACTGCCCAATCAGCCATGTGGGGGATACAGCGTGAAAATGAAAAAAAAAAGCAATTAATTTCATAAGTAGGTGAGGAGAGCATCTAAGCAAAGACACAACAACCATTTCTTTCATTCCGCAAAGAGGATTCCAATTCCGGCGGATCAAATTAATACGTCGTCAAAGACTGACACTCAAAGGAAGCAAGCTAAATGAGATGTGAAACTTAAAACTCATTAATGTACAGATAATAAATGTATATACTTAATATTGTTTTTATTTTTCACAGTCTATTATTATTTTCTATTTTGTATTTTGTAAGAGCTGAGATTAAAAAAAAACTTGAGATATTTGATAAAGAAAACCCATTTTCTCAAGATGTCGGTCATCATTCAACATGCAACGTCTCCAGAATTCGATGAAAAATGGATAACGGAGTGTCTTAACTCTAGGTTCCCTCTGCCTACGTGACGCTAAACAAAATCGTACATATATTATGTGACATACTTTGATATTATAATATTTCAAGTATTTATGAAGATATTCCTTTGATATAGGAGCAATATAGATCAGATAGTGTTGTCTTAATTCGTACAAATGGCGTCTTATAGACAAAGGGTTAGTGTTGAAACTTCAATAATTTTCGATCTCATAACATTCAGAACGTGGAAATTGTGCGCCGAGATATTTGGAAATAACATTTATAAGATCGCTCCTTAATTTGAATTCCTTTGTTGGTAAATATTATACTTTGGATTATTGCCATATTATATTCTTTTGTCGTTTAAGTATGATTAAAGTTGACATTTTAACGTTTTAAGTTTTTTTTTGTACTTTTACATAAATAAGCACACGTTTTATTATAATATAGTAAATAAAATACATTGTTTTTCTGAATAGTTCTACAATTATTTCTATTTAAGTAATATATATGTCTTATTTAGATTTACATTAATTGAAAGGAAAAAATTAAAAGTACTACCTAAAATATATTTATTGAACTTTTTTATGTATTTGGTTTTAGGACGCGACATCTACTTAAATTTTTTAACGAAAGATCCACCACCCATCCACCCTCTTTTATTACCAAAATATCGTTAATCGTTATATAATAATCGTTATATAATTTATCAAGTCGTCTCATACTCTTTAGCTGCTTACATGCATTTCCTATTGTGTAACTGTCTATTTTTTACCGTACAACCTCCTTCGTGTCTTCTCCATACAACGTGACATTGGCGAAGTGATATGTGCTCAACTGGCACGCTCGGAACGCCAGATTTAAAGAACCACACCACACCATACCCTTTAGCTGTTAACATACCATAACTTTTTAAGCAGAAAAATTAAACTTTATTTGACCAAAAAACCCTTTATTCAAATTAAAATGATCCCAAACTCATCAAAAAAATAACCTCTCCCTTTATTATATCGTTGTAGGCATTCCGAACAGATATGGGTATGTATATTAGAAAAGGTCCGAGTTCCTGTTGCTCTTTATCTTAAATCCATTGACCCAGCAAATTGACATCTTACGACTAACTTGACTGATCCATTTATTTGTGTTTAGTAAGATTGTCTTATGTTATGCAAACTATATTTGGGATTTGGGTCTTACTTGAGTGATATTAAATTGTCCATCCAGAAGGAGATATTTACCATTTTCTAGATCATCTTCAATGGATATCGTTGAGGAAGAGTTTCGGCATTTCATAGCATACGTACATATTATATATTTATTTATTTTATTATTTTTATCATTCTAAAGTTAGTCTAGCTGGAAGGCCCGTCGCGGGGCAGGTGTACAAAGTTTGTCTGTAAATGCGACTGGTTAAGAGTTCGATTCCCACTGGAGGATATTTAATTAAAATTATATTTTCATTTATTCTATCGAGGCAAAGTGCGGCGTTGAGTTCCGCCACTTAAGGCGCAATGCCTCCAGAATTCAGCGGGATACAGCGTGAAGCTTATTTTAAAAGTTATAAAGCTAACAAAATCCCTTCTCTCAAAGCTCAAATCTTTTTAAAACAGTTCTTGTATAACTTTTACTTTTTACATACGATAAGTTCACGATGGCATCTCAAGAACTAGATTGGCATTAAAACTCGGATAAAGAAAACCATTAATTCTGAAAACTTTTGGAATTTCCATCGACTCGTTGCTTCTTACTTGGTATGCGGTTTTACGAAGTTTGAATGACTTCGTGATACGTATCATAAACTTCATAGACTTGTCGAACTATGAAAATTCAGTAAAGTAAATTAAGTTCACATTCAAATATCGAAGATTTAATGAACTCGATCTTAATGGAATATATCTTAATAATTGGAATCCAAATATTACTTCCAATTTAAACTTGGCAAGTACATTGGTTTAATACAAAAAAGTGTCTTAGAAGTATTTTATTTAAGTATGGTTATAACAGTTGTAAAAATATTAGATTTATAAGTAATTTAGATACCAGACCACTCGTCATCGAGCCTCTGCGCACCAACCACTCGAAGCTATTATAAATCCCGAATAAAGCAAAACATAATGACATAGAGTAGACGCGGTAATAAGAAGCTAGTCGTGTTATTAGAATGTCAGGGACTGATTATGCGATACTAAAGGTGGTCCGACGTTGGATGAAGTTGAAAAAACTTGTACCTGAAGTTGTCTTAATGAAGGTCGCAGGGAACGGGCATAGTTATTAGTATTTTTTTTATTATTATTTTTTGTTTTACGCTGTGTCCCACATTGTTAAGATACTCCGTTCCCATTATGAAAATTCCGTTCCCCATTTTATGGTGAATTCTGGAGGTGATGAGTATTGAGTGGCGGTGGAAGACGTGAAAATATTAAATACGCCACTACTGGCCTCAAATAGTTATTATTATTATTACTCTGTTTTAATTTATATTTACGCACGTTTTACACTAGGATAGACAAATCAGTGAAAGATCACAATGTCTCTGTCTAAAGAAAAACATGGAGTGTTGAATGTAAAAAATAATTGTAATATAAACATTCCTTTATAAAACATCAAATTCACCAGCATCGCGTGCGGTCGCCACGTGACGGCACGGATGATGGCATCATCATCATCATCATTATTATTATACCGATCACCAATCATGTTGTGCCTCAAAACATAAGGATTTAATATTTTTTTCGACAGCCATAATTTAAGGAAATTAAGTACTTAATTTTTTGTTTATATTTGAATACTGATGGAAATAAAAAGATAATTGACGATTATAGGATATTTTCTTATCTTTGATGGTGATGCGAGACCAACTTTGTACTTATAGTTTATATTCTTAATGTATAAACACTTAAATAAGAAAACTGTATTATTTATCATACGACATTACTTACAAGGAAAAACATTTTTTTGCATCAACGAGTATAATTTTTATTAAAGGTAACAACGTCCATTTTGTTTGCTTAGATAGATTATAAATCTCGAGGTAAAGTTTCTTGTTTGTTATATGCTCTTCGTCTTAAGTTTTCAAGTTAATTTCATCAATAAAGCTCTTATCATTATTAAATTTACAAGTAGGCGAAGATACGATTATTATCTTTTACATACTTTTCATCAGTATTATTATATTAATTAATATTGTTATACATTTTTATTAAAAGCTGAATTAATATTAAAGCAGAGCTTTTTATTACTCAATTTCAAAGTTCGCTTACATAATATAGCAGTAGCTACATTGAAAATAACATTCCCATAGGTACGTTAAAAAATCTTTTCTGCAAAAAGAACATTAAATTTTATGCTATAACCATAAAAGAAGATAGAAGCTTAAAACTATTACAGAACAGGTTCTTCACTATTTATAAGACAATATGGTTGCAGCAAGTAATATTAACATTGCTGAAATAAAAACATAAGCTGTTTTTTGCATTCTCTTATATTGTTTATTTTCTCATATGTATAAACAAAACAAAAACCACATACATTCCTTTGAAATTGTCGAACAATTAGAGCTACTAATCGTTGGAAATGTTCTTTTGCAAGTTATATTTATTGTGAACACTCAAGTACATATTTTTTGTCTTGAGACTATGCGTCTTAAAAGCGACGGGACATCTGCTTAAAGTTTTGCTTGTTTTCTATTTAAGCCACGTTCGAAGTAAATATATGATTGTTTTTGTTTATAATTTAATATGGTTGCTCTTGATTATTGTCTATTAAGCTATAATAATTGACCTGTAGGAAATTAATGTGGATTAAATGTTATTAAGATGAGCAATTAAATAAATTTCATAGTTACCAATTTCCTTCCAATATACATATATAAGAAAAATAACGATCCTCATTTTTCTTAAATTTAAATATGTCGCGTTACCAATGTCTGCAATGTCAGTTGTAATGTAAAATATTAAATTGTTATAAAAATAATAATTAAACTAACAAATCACCTGGAGCAAAAGCTCTTAATGTTGTTTTCTGTATTTATTGCAGGTGAGTTTTTTTTTTTTACTTATGAATCTTTAAAATAGAAATAAAATTTTAAATTATTTATTGCAGAAACTCAACTTGAGTTTTTATCTCAAAGAGTGGAATAATTAATATTATTATATATATTATATTATTTCTTCAATATATTTATTGATTGTGCTAATTTCATATAATGACGCATAGTGATTATATTGGCTTCCTCTCAATACAAACATTGAGTGTTTGATTAACCGTCGGACTAGCACGATTGGGATATCATATATCGATCGTAAGGGGTTGTCCATTAATCACGTGATCTTTTTTTAGCATTTTTTTGCCCCCTTTGGTGATACGTAGTGAGGTTTAAGACCACCACCCCTCCCCCTTTTCAACATCACGTGTATTTTTAGTACCTACAACGAATCTTAAAATTTTNATCGCCTTAATATCAAGGGGCTGAACTTCCACATCTCCGCTCCGGTAAAAACAAACAGTAGTGTCCACGCACTATGTCAAATTTTGGCGGAAAGTGAAGAACATAATGTTTTTGACATAAGTTTCTGTTTATTTTTTACCCAACTTGAGCATGTGATGAGTATTATACAATTTTGAAGTTAAATTAATTACTTCTCAGTAAAATTGCAGAACCCTACAAAATGACAGAATGGTTAAAAAATTACTATAGTGTATTCCCAGCTCGTGCGTCCGCGGTAGGTCGTACGCCGCCTTCATAATAAGTCCATTTGAATCTTCATCTTTTATTTGCTCTGCGGCTCGCTGTGTTGTTTTATATTATTATTTTGTACCAACCGTCTCTCAGATTTCGTCTTTATCGTTATTGGAGAGGTCCTCACTTTATCTTTCTAATACTTTATGGTTTTTATTCTTTTGCTGTCGTTACTTATTATGTTGTTTTACGTTATTATTTCCTTCGTTTGTTTAAGCTTCATCTCAGACGTCGTCGTGGTATAGTTGCATAAGCGTGTGTTATTTCTTGGATTTGATAACAAGGTAAAGCGCTGCGTTGTGATCCGCTACTCAACACGCAATGTCTCAGCCGGCGGAAAATGGGGAATGAAGTGTCTTAAGCAGAGGAAACCTAGTGATAAGAATAGAGCACCAGGTACCCTGTGCCTACCCTGATATAGCGTGAAGCTGAAAAAAAACTTCATCTCATTGACGATTATAAGAACTTTTAGTTATATTTCTGATTTGCAGTATAGAAATTGTGTAAAATTATTTCATTATTTGAAAATATATCTTTTTTAGATATATTTTTATATTTCTAAGGATTCATTTTAAAATGTCAATGTATATTTATCTTATCTTTTTAGATTAGATGCCGTATACGACTGTTTCTAAGATATTTATTATCCAGTAAGAGAAAACCATATTCGGTATACGTTTCGCAAACTATTAAATATTATTTCTTGCATCGTACGTGTTCTAAACTTTAGTTGTAATAAATTCTATAGAGATAAGTCCACCTTTTACCATAATTTTTCTATCCTCTTATATTTTTATTGCTTTAAGTTTATGGGTATGTGATCTCTTTGTTTTGCCAGTCCGTGCCAAGGCTAAGGGTTAAGGATTAAGTTGTGCGGCAGTTGTGGGTTCGATCTCACTTGAGGGAATGAATTATTATTTTTTAATATTTTCAAAACTTTTAGAAACTTTCCTAAAATATGGCCTGTTCCTAATGAAACAACTATACCTATAGTAGACAATAAAAATAAGCAATACATGGAGAAAATCCAGTGGCCTTTATTTACATTAAGTGTATTTCTTCTATTTCATATGCAGGATGAAAGTCTAGTGTTAAAACTCTCCATTCCCTACTCCGCCCAATCTTCGAGATATAATCTGTTGATAGGCGGAGCTCAACGCTGTGTTTTGTCTTTTTGCCAGTAGGTACAAGTAAATAAAAAATAATTCCTTTCCCCGATTACATAACCCGATTAGATTTAATTTTTGGTTATGATGCTTAACTTACGTTTATTTATTGAATAAAATAAAATATTAAATAGTCATTACATCAAATATAATGTATTAAATTAAAGCTATAAAATCTTAAGTACTCTATTGTGACAAATAAACTATTAAATAAAATATGTTTGAAATCATCTCATTACCATTATAATTCATACATTAAAGAACACAAGTCATAAGAATGGCCACTCAGCAGACTTAAGAACAACAATGTTGTTTGTTTATACGACTTCAGTTGGAGACATCTCGTTTAGCTTTGATGACGTTCGAGATATCCGACTCGGGACTAAAGGGTTAGTTCTATTTTTATTGTTAGTGCTATTTGTATGTCTAGATTATTTTATGGTGTTGTCCAATGCTATACTAAAACCATGTTTCGGCATTCGGGCAAATTACCTAAGAACCAACTTATTAAAGCTAAATGTTTTCATTTTACATACAAAGAAACGTACCTACTAAATATCTTTTTTTTGTGGTATTATATATAATAAATTTATTGAGGATTAAATTTATTGACACTTGAGGATGTCCACCCAACAAGCAATGCCTCCAGAATTCGGCTGAAAATGGTAATCAGATTAGGTTACCAATTGTTAAGACACTGATGCGTACGTCATACAGGTTGAAGCTGAAAAAAAATCAAGAAAACACTTAAGTCGGCACTCAAGACAAGCACATTGCAATCTCAGCATGTGAACACTAAAAACACAAAATAAGCAACGGTATTACGGTCGAGGGGAGATTTACGCTAGCGTTTTAATGTCTCGCTTGAGACGACACTTGCAATTTGTCTGTCGCTACGGGAATTATCAAGCTTGTTTGTCGAGTTTTTAAGGTCTTCAGGAACACTGGTAAATACACTATTTGGTGTTACTATTATAGAAACCTTTCAATGTTTACTTAAGACCAGGGTGACGCTGTTGTACTGGGTAGATGTGGGTGTTTTGATTGTAGCTCTGGCAAGACAATCCGCTGCGTTGAGTTACGCCATTGCCCTTTTTTCGAACAAAGGAAAATTGCGCGAAAATTGAAGAACGGAGTGTATTGACTAAATTGTCGTGAAATTCTAAAAATATTATTTGATTCCTTTATGTTTTTTCTGATTTGAATTTGTAATAGGCATTAAGCGCAGAATATTCTTTACTAATAGCATAGAATATCTAATTATGAAGTTTTTTAAAAATGTTTAACAGTCTTCTATTATTTAATTTTTAATTAGAAATACTAATTCTTTTACAGCTTTAACTTTATCTATTCAACAAAATGATAATTAATCCGATTGGTTTGTGCCTTTGAATTATAAATTATGTTTTTTATATATGAAAACACTCCCAAAGTATTTTATCCCTTAAAGAAGAAATTTATTAAAATCGTCCCTTTGTGGTTGTTTGAGATTGAATGTGGCTTGAAATTTCGTTTGAATTTTACTTCAATTTTAAAATTTTGTAATAAACTGCTTTTATAATAAGTCTTTCATAACTTTTAAACAATTAAAATACTTTTTAAAATAAATTAAACTTTTAAAGAATACTTTGCAAGTCCAATAAATGAATTAAGTAATTATAGTAGTTAAAAGTAATTCAGAAGATATAATACAAGCACGATTTTTTTTCTCTGCTTTTAATCGATTCGGACGTCGTGGTAATGGACGTGCAAAATTTTAAATAGCGATCTATTTGTTTGGCAGCTGATGAAACGTAAGTCCGGTTTTGAGTTTCACAAAAAAGGTTACCAAGGCCTAACCGCAGACCCACCAACATTTTGAATCACGATTTTAAACAATCACTGATATGAATTACCAATTTTTTTGACGTTGACTAATAATTGCGAATATTTTATCTGTTCATTAATCATGTTGCTCAAATTATATGAGGGGTGTAGGTTCAAATTGGGTAAAATAATCTGACAAAAATATTTGAATCAGCACCAATGAAAACGGAATGGCAAAAGTACCTATGTTGTTTCAATAACTTTCTCTGTCAATTGAAAAAGAAGCTGAGAATATAAGATGTAAAAATGAATCTTCAATTTAAAGACAAATACCGCCATTTAAAGTTACAATGTAATGTAATAAAGTCTCAATATTCTCTTGGTCAGCGTAAAGTTGGAAAGTGTAGCGTCCGCAAGAAAAGCGTATTCATTGCAAAGTTTCCATTCACTATCTGGCTCAGCATCTCCCGCAGCATGAACTTGTGAACTTAGGATCCAAACGGATAGCCGCATAGCGACCATTATCGGAGAGACGGGAAGCCCGTTCAAATCCAACTCCAACTCCAGGCACGTCTCCTATAACTTCGCACAGGTCTAGATAAGGCAAACTTCGCAAATTGCAACCATTCCCAACTTCTGTTTGAGTTCTTATATGTGGAATACAAAACCAAATTTATATTCCAGTAATATCTCATGCTACTTTTCAAACTGTCTTTATTTCATTTAACGATCGTATGTGAACTCGTGCTGTGGATTTCGTTCCATGCTAATAATTATTTAAGATAATGGATCAAACTTATGAGTTAAAGATTGGACTAGTTAATTATAGTGAATGGAGTATTTTAATCTCTCAGCTCTGGTAACATAAGGTGTGCTATTGGATCTCGAGCTCTACACGCAATTTAGGAATTTGGAGAAATTAGTATCCTGAAACTACTGCCTTTCCTGCTATATGAAGGATAAACTGTTAATACATTTTATATGGGTAGACAGATATGTTCAGTTAGAAATAAAGTGGTTCAATCTTAGCTACCATGTATACCTAGTAATGGAACACTATTTCTATATTTTTTATACTTTGCACATATGTTTGAAATATTACATAAGTTCAAACTGGACTGGTGAATAATGTTAATTGATAATTTAATAAAATTTATAAGCCGTAGACAACAGCAAATATTAAACTAAATATGAAAACATTTCAACAGAAATTGGGGCACAACCGATTAAACTTTCCATACAAAAACTAACAATGAATGAATACAGTTGTAAAATAAAAGACATTGTGTAAACATTTTCGATCAACGCTATTGGGACGCTGAAACAAGAAGAAACATCATCGTAATCAAAGCACTTTACAAAAATGAGGCATAAATTGTAAAATCCAAGCTTTCATTCGAGGAGATTGTAGGACGGCTGACAGGAGTCCCCAACAAACGGCCTCGCTCTCAGATAGGGGTGCTCGGGGTGCATTTTGCAGTTTTCAACACGATTTGTTTCGGGTCTGAACTCAGTAAAACCGAAATGATTCCCGACACGAATAGTAAAACGACAGAATTTATCCTCACTTCAACAACCGGATAGAACGAATTTCGCTTTCGTCTCGCACTTAACTCACAATAATAAAAAGATTATTTGTGAATGGTAAAGTCTATCGTTCTGTCAATTGAATGTCGTTCTGATGGAAGGAGACATACGTACGTTCAGTTTATACGTTTTGAGAAATAATGTTCCTTTTATATTTTATGATATTTCTGTCGTGGTGTAAAGGAACAATGTTTATCTATAGGCCCGGTGATTGTGAGTACAATTCCCTTTCGGAAGCGTTTTTTAACAGATAAACCTTGAATGCTGAGTTATAGGCGATTTGTAAATTCAAAGGCCATTTGTAATTTTAAAAGAAAATGTTAAGATAAAAATTTTTGTACGATAAATTCTTGAGGCTTCTTTGTAATAAAACTTTTTGGAAACATATTAAAACTAACTTTTTAAGCAAATAATTCGGTATTCTTAAACTTCTGGCACCCTTTTCTTTTAGTTTTGTCAGTTAGGTGTGTTAGTGATTATATATTCCGACACCTTAAATAAAATATCTCGCAAACTCTTTACGAAACGAATATAAAAGCTATTTATTGTGATGGAATTTAAATAAAAATAAATATACATTTTTAATAGGTAAGAAATTATCCCGTGGATATTAATTAGACGAAAAGGGGAACAAATTCATTTCCGCAAGCTTTTGACCCTAAGTCGTTGAACACGTGCTTGCGTTAACTTAGTTCCTCGAGGTTATTAGGAACTTGCCCCAATTACAAGTTAATATTTAGAATAGCGAGAGTTTAACTTGGAACGTTATAATGGTGTTGGAAGTCAGTTTTATTATTAAAGTTTAATATTTTGTTTCATTGCGTGTCTGTATTCCAACAAATTAGATATTATTTTAATTAGAACCGGAAGCACAAATAATGGTATATATTTGTTATTTTGTTATATAAAACTTGTATTTTATTTATAGAACATACAGAGGGAACATAGTATTACGATACTCTGTTCCGTATGTTTTATTTGAATTTGAAAATTATCATTTTCGCCGTGAATAATACATTTATTATTTAAAGTCAATCTATTAAAGTTTAACATATAAACAGATTTTGTTATTATTGGATTAAATGGAAATATAATATACAGGAGATATTTTTATATATATACACGATTTATTTGCATATTTAAAGGCTAACACGTTGTATCCCGGCAGGGTAAACAGAGGCAGACAAGAGTTACACTGTGTGATGTGACACTCTGGTCTCTATTTTCCGCCGAGTTCTGGAGGCATTGCTTGTTGAGGAACGCAAACTAAAAGCCGCGCTGCGCTTCCATACTACAGCGAAGAAATGATAATATTAAATGGAATGGAAAAATGTGGAAATCGAACCCTAACCTGTTGTTATATTTTAACGTATGAAAATAAATATTACTATTTTTAAATTTAAAAAAATCCTTTTATAAAATAGACGCACTTGTGTATGTATGTATGTATAATATTATGTATCTACTTACCTCTAAACTAGAAAACAAGAGTAGAGTATAATATGTTTCATACAAATACATATTCGACCTAAATCTCGCTAGCGTTCTGCTAATGCTTATTTACCTGTCTTTTAAATATTCCGTGTTGGTAAATTAAACGGTGTACTCGTACGAGGCCTTCTAATTTGCATTTATATTAGAAATGATATCTTCCACTCGTGTGAGCCGCTTAATAAAATTGATGTAAATAGAAAAATATTTAAATGTGCATCGAGGCCAGTTGAGGCGCAGTAAACGCGACAGGCTGTGGGTTCGATTATGATTCCAGGAAATTAAATATTTCATTTCTTCGCTCGTGTGTCGGCCTGAGTGTCGCCGCTAATGTCGATGCATTCACACGCAATGAATGCATACAGATTGCGGCGGAAAATGGGGAACGGAGTGTCTTGATACTAGGTTACCTCATTGTGATAGTAAAAAATGAATTCGCGGTGTAACCGAGCTAATAATCCTCCTTTTTTGAAGTCGGTTAAAAAGGGCAGATGACAATGACTGGTTAATTATTGGCCCCGACACTTGGCTCTAAACAAGTTTAAGTTGGCTGACGTTGAGGATGGCGTCGCTGCGGGAATGCGCTGAATTAAAAGTGGAAATGTAGGGAAATTGGATTCCAACAAGGAAATTCTTGTTTTAAAGTTCAATTTCAAATTGAATGTTTTGTGAGCTGTTTTTTTTCCAATTTTTTTTTCAGTCTCACGCTTTATCCCGCCGAGTAGTGTTAAGATGCTTCTGCCGAATGCTTCTTCTGATCCATTTTGTAAGAAATTTTAGTGAAAAACAAAAATTCGCAGCAATATAAAACTGCGAAATTAAAATTGAGTGGCGGAACTCAACGCCGCGTTTTGCCTCTACAACAGTGCGAAGAAATGAAAACATTAAATATGTCATTGCCTCGAGTGAGAGAGGCTGGCCTCAACTAAAACAGAACTGGTGAGGCCAGTAGACAGCCAGACCAAAAGATAATACAAAATTATTAATAACACCATTAAAGAAAAACAACCACAGCCACGAACGTCCTCCTTACATCAAGGTTCACTTGCCTTTGAACAGATGTAAGATCGTAACGGTAGAGCGGTACTAACGAACTTCTGTCAAGACTGTCAAAGGCAGCCTAGCTGAGCGTGGAAACGTAACCGAAGCCTTTGAAACATTACCACCGGAGAGGACTTTGTACGAGCATCACATCTGGTTTGTGATATATGAAAGAAATCATTGTAGTGCTGACGTTTTTAAATTATTGCCGAAATATATTTACAATACTTTTTTTATTTCTATAAAATTATAAAAAACTTAAATACAAAAAAAACATACATTTTTATTATATTTCAAAGTATATAATAACCTACAACAAGTTTCAAAAGAATATTCATACTCTACATAAATTGCAAAAAGGTAACGACCTACATTTTACGTAAAGTGCTTAGGTATTCTTTTTTATGGTGAAGTCATTTACCTCCTTTTAACGAAACGAGAAAAGGTTATATTTTGAAGGTTGGTCATCACTGCCCCGGGTGTTTCTTATCGCCAGCGCTGATAAGAACACTTGACGGGTCTATCAAATTAGGCTGTTACGACACTATTTATTATATCTATCTATCACTCAGAAAATACTTTTTTTTTTGGGACTCGACTAAGGTATTATTGTATTTTATTACTGTCCTTAGTTTATTATAGGAAAAAACTTATGTAAAGGTTTTTGTTATTTTGAACTGGCAGTTAAAATAAAAAAAATTTGAACATCAAAAATAAAAGAAAGATATACACTACTCAAAACAAAATAAGGGCCTCTGCAATTTTCAAGTATACTTATGTGTTACTGGGACTTAGGTATTAGAAAATGATGAAGTTCGTAAGATTTACTACTTTCTAATGTAATTAACTTAAAATTTAATTAAAATCGATACAATAAAATTACTATCCAATTTTGAAAGAAAACTCTGCCGCGATTTTGTAAGCCGTGAGCGGTGATTGCAGATTAGTAAATTATTATTCATGTAGTTCAAGCGGGCGAAGCCGCGGGCGGGTCGCTAGTATTAAAGGAGAAATTTGACTGAGATGCAGTAACTGCGTTGCAGAGGTCCACCGTCGGTATAACGGCGCACCGCGCGTTGCATTCCACTTCCGCGACATTGTGAGTGCCTATATGGAAACTTGCCAAGCGGCAAGGCCACGGCTATTCGGATCTCCACTCGACTAAGATTTGATTAGATTCGCAATTTTTTTTAATCTTTTTATATAATAGAATATGACCTTTGATGTTCTTTTATAAGGCGTTGTTCGTCCGATTTACACTGAATGAAATATTTTCATTTCCATTTTTATTTTAAACTAGCGGACGCGCGCAGCTTCGCTTGCTTATTTAGGGGTGAATTCTAGAAAACCATGAAACACATGTTCAATTAAATATTTTTAAGAATCTGGATTCAAATTTTATAAAAATCGGTGGCGATTTAAAGATTTTTGAATATAAATTGTCATCCCCTTATTTGCACTCTTTGGGGAAGAAATCTAGAAAACCATGGAACATGTGTTCATTTAAATATGTTTAAGAGTCTGAATTTCAAATTTTATAAAAATTGGTGCCGATTTAAAAAAATATGTATACAAACTTTCACCCTTGCACCCTTAGGGGGAGAATTCCAGAAAACAACGGAACACGTGTTCAATTAAATACTTTTAAAAATCTAAATTTCAAATTTTATAAAAATCGGTGCCGATTTAATTTTTTTTCCATACAAGCTTTGAACCTCTATTTCACCCCTTTAGGGTTAAAATTTTTCAAAATCCCTTAGTGGATGTCCAGATTACGAAAGTAAACATCTGTCCAAATTTCAAGTTTCTACGCACAGCGGTTACGGCTGTGCGTGCGTCTTACCTCAGTCAGTGAGGACAAGTCCTTTTATATATATAGATAAGATTTTATAACGCAATGTATATAGAAATTAAATATCTTAAAACACATGTTAAAACTACATACATTACTATTAAGTATTACTCGTATACCGTACTAAATAATCGTGTTTTAATTTATGTAATTATTGATAGTATATATAATGATCTCAGTCAATTACAGAACAAATAACTCCAAGAACTCAAACAATATAATATAGCCTATACAATTATACATAGATTTTAGAGAAGCAATTCAATTAGAGAGCCTTCTATAGACGTCCAATGTTTGTTTGATTAACGGTGATCGATAGCATCAAAGTTCTGAGAGGATTGCTCTCAATAATCAACAAAAATAATGAACTTGATTGGAAATCGAACACATTACCATCAGTATATTCCAACTGAAACAACGTCATCTATAATGGACAACAAAATCAGCTTCACGCTGTATCCCGCGTAAAGGAGAGTAGGCAGAGGAACCTACAGTTAAGACACTCTGTTTTACGCCCACTTTTACGCCCAATTTTTCGAGGCATTGCGTCTTGAGTGGCGGAACTCAACGCCGGACGTTCAATGACGAACAATGTATTATATTATGTTATAATACTAAATTTATTTTCCCAAATTATATTTTAATATTCCCGTGGCCCATGGCAATTTATTCCAGTCTAATAAACGAAATGAATACTTTAGGGACATTTGGGCCTATCGGTACAGAACAGCTTATTAAGTGGTTTAGCTTAAAGCTATTATAAAATGAAACCATTTCTCTATTTACTATTTCCCTGCATTGACATAAATTTAGATATTATAATAGGAATGAAAAGTTATATTATTAAATTTTCACAAAGTTTGTGACCAACTGTGAACGTAACTAGTTGTGGCTTCCATGAAATATTTAAATGAAATATTTCATATTTTTATTTATTTGCTCTGGTCAAGTTCCGCCACCCAATGCCTCCAGAATACGGCGGAAAATGGACAACGGAGTGTCTTAACACTAGGTTCCCTCTGCCTAACCCTGCTGTGTACGGGTTACAGCGTGAAGCTGATTAATAAATTTAAATAATATCTTATCTTTCATATATAAAGGTAACACGTGTACTCGCATTACTAATATAAGAATATGAAACATACGAATGCCAGTAAACTATGGTGAGGGCACTTCTAACGCAATATTCGGGGCTGTAACAGTGGCAATATAAAACGTGTGGTTGGGGGCCTTTATTCGTGCTGTGTACGCAGTGTAACGTAATAACTGCCACCTGCGACGTTTCTACTCCCAAATAGTATAAGCAATAATACTATCTATAAGTTATATTAATTGTTTTTGTCATATTTGAAGTAATTTTGACTATTGTAAAATCAAAAATTTGAAACAATTTTTGAAACTTATATGGAAGCACTTAAAAATATATTCCTTGATAACATACTATAGTTTCTACTGAAAAATCTGAAATATTACTCAACAAATGAAGAATGAATAAATTATAAGCAAAAAATCATTTTTAGAAAACACTTTTATTTTAACGCTCTAAAAAGGAGAAAATAAAATTTGTGTTTTAAATTTTGACTATCAGCTCATAACCTTATTGTACACAATTTATATGATCATAAAAGCTTGTCGCGCGATTTTCTTGTGTAAATAAACTAGTACTAATTTAATTATGTGAAATCTGCAAAAAATTTCATTTTTTAAGTTTATACAAAAGTTTACGTGTATACAAAATTTCAGCTCAATCGGTTGAAGATATCTACTTCAAAATTGAGCTCAAAGATTTCACCCGAACCTACATTGCAAGTTAAATAAAAGCTTTTATAAATGTTATGTTTTCTCATTAAGTTTTTATCAATCCTACATAAGTAATTTTGAAGTCCGTGTCAAGCTAATGCTCCAACAACCTTACTACAATATGTAATTACTAAGCCTGTTTGTTTTACTTGGCACCGACTTCAAAATTTTTAAATATTTGTATAATTATTTTTCACATTTTAGTTCGTTGTTAGAAGTCGGTTAAATAATTTATTTTACGATTTCAAGTGATGGGTAGATCTTAAAATGATGCTTCTTAAACGAGTGGTGATGGTGGTGGCAGTGGTTATCAACGAGGGGTTGTGGTTGTCCTATGTAAAACTTCATTTAATTAGGTATTATTTTTGTGCAAAGTAACATTTTAGTATATTGACAAGAACATACATAAAAAGTATTCGGGCGAATCGGGAATCTACCTTTTTTGAAGTTGGTTGAAAATGAGAACATCCTCTTTTTTGAGGTTGGTTGAAAAGAAATGCAACAATAAGGAATCTCACTTCTGACATCAATTTATAAAGTTTTTGCTTGTAACTATTAAAGTATAATCAATTTTTACAAAAAAAAACATTTTTTTTTATTTTCACCGGATTCCATAATCGGAACCTAACCAAACTTTTACCAAATTATCCTTAAAGTGTATTTTTTCAAATAAAAAAAGAATCATCAAAATCGGATGGCGCGACATTGAGTTGTTCGTCTATTTGTCGCGCACATACCTAATGCAAATTTAACACTTATGTGATATTTTCATGGAAACCATTGTCAGACATAGACAAAAAAAAATGGGACCACTCCGGAAGCTTCACCTTTCAAATAAAAAAAAAATCAAAATATTTTCACCCAGTCAAAAGATATAAAGGTAACAAACATAAAACAAAAATACAGTCGAATTGATAAATTCCTTTTCTTACAGAAGTGTGTTAAAAACACCATTACTCTTATCCCGACATCCATAGTGAACCCAGTCCGGTCGACGGCCGCAAGCCGAGGTTCGAGTCCCGCAGGGGGCGCCCTTACAGCCGTCGACTTCCTCACAGGAACTTAATGCTTGCCTTTCTTCAGAGACAGAAACTCTCTTTCCTACCCAACCAGCCAATCCAATAGGGCTAACAGCATTAACCTCATGTTCCATAATGAGGACATGAGAGTGCGACACTAACAAATATAACGTTTTAATGTCATTAAAAGTCATGCCAGTTATATAAGGCTAACCGCAAAGACGTACAAGATTAACTTATTCAATGCCACGTGATTCACGTATTATTCGAGTTATTATGTTTTAGTGTCGTTTATGTCATCGGCCTCTCAATGACATGTTGTTGTGTCATCGTGAAATAAAACCTGAAGTGCATAAAACATCAATTATTTAAGATAAGAGTGTAAGAGTAAGAGTGTATACATTTTAAACATATTTTATTTATGTACTGAATATTTGTGAATAGGAAGAGTAAATAGAAACCTCTGAGAATTTAGTGTTAAGACACTCTGTTCCCATTAACACACTTTCGATCCTCACTTTCCGCCGAATTATGGAGGATATTCGTGTTGAAGTGGCGTAACTCAAATACCTACAAGAAAATACTATTATTTAATTTCCTCGAGGGAGAATCGAACTAAATAATCAAAGTATATAAAAATACAACATTTGAGTTCTTAAGGATATTTTTAAACAAAACTTAAGAAGTATATATAGTCAATAATAACAATTTATTTACAGTATTTTATTATAATTGCACACTCCCATATAAAAAAACATTCTTGTAACACGTAAAGTCTGCAAACTGATGCTGGAAATGTGCCAATTCGTTCTTAAATGTGCTATCGTCGATTCAAGACGTATCGCATCGACGAAGTGAAGAAATAAAAAAAAGGAGCCAAATAAGAAGCTTTATTGCGAATAAAATTGCCCAAACGACACCATTTTTCTTACTTTCGACGACGTATGCAAAATTAAACTCCTGATTCCTTGATACATAGTACCTATACCCCAAAAATTTCCACAATTACTCTTAATGGAGAACGATTTTATAACGACATCGTTCGGTTAAATATTTTTCTGCTAAAGCTTCTTTCATTTTAAGATAGTATTATTTTATTGCTGACAAATCCTAAGTTTAATTTTAAAGGGCGAATATATCTCTTCTCTTTAAATAATTTCTCCTCCAAATCGTGATTCCATTAAACATGGTTGTCTTATGGGCGTGTCCGGTCTCAATAACATCGTCATCACAATCGTTGGATGGAATATGGAGATGAGTTTGGGAAGCTCCGTTATTTCTGGGTCAATGTTTTTTCGATAGGGATAGGTCTTCGGTGATAATGTTTGAATCTTTTTCCAAATCGTTTCCGTACACGAGATGGATAGCCTTAATATGAGGATTGCTCTGGATTTTGCAATATGAAGTAACTTTTTTTTCGCATATGGATTTCTAATGGAATATAGAGGTCAGCACAGCATAAATGGGTCAATAATTTCATTGTTATCGTATGATTATAATACACATCGATAAAACAAGAATACATATGAAATAATAGAGATACCGTTTTCAATGCACCTTCACATAGCTTCATTTGCTTTTTTTGTTAGAACTAGAAAATATTATATTTATTACTCTTTGATATGAACGTTGAAAAATTTATAGCAGAGTATCGTAAAGTTTAATATGGAATGTTATTCCACACTTGGGAGAGAAAAATACTTATTAAGGAAACGTATAAAAATTTGAACGTAGCGGAATTTGAACCCGCGCTTCTTGGAAGTCGTCCCAGTACTTTGACCAAAAAGCCATACGTTCCCAGAATGTTTCTAAGGGGCGCCCTTAAAATTTTTATACGTTTCTATACAAGTATGATACTGTTGACTGATTTTTGCTTAGTGTTCAGCTCGTGACGATCTTAAGAGCTGCCGCAAAAACGGGGCAACGATTTACCGCAAAGATCGTCATAAAAAGTGTTCTACGGCAAAAAGATCATTACCAAGACTTTCAAAGCTAAAACGACAAAAACTTCGTCAGGATATTGGTGTGAACTAATTTATGTCCAAATTAATTTTGCAGCAAAATAGTGATTTTAGCCGCATTATGCAAGAAAATTTTATTTATATGTAATTTTATTTTGACAAATACTAGTAATTTAATAAAAAAAAAAATTAGATTTGAGTTTTACTTATAATTAATTCTTCAAAACTAAGTATATAACCGAAAATATCTTTATATTAAACATTCACGGGTGCCCCGATATTAAGGGATGCCTATAAGAATAAAATTTAATAACGAAAATTGTTACGTTTGCTACCTTAAAAATAATCTGAAGAAAATGTTTGATTAAACATTTTGAACAATTTTGGAACAACCCGCCTTCGTAATGTGCACTTAAAACTGCATTTCTGTGCACTGTTATATCATAAAAAGAGAATTAGAAATTTGTTCATTACGTTCAAATGTATTTTAATTATACTTTTATCCTTTAAGTTTTTGTTATGAAACTCATTTCGGACCGCTGCTTAAAATAACAGGCTTTACAGCCGAAAATCCAAATTACCTCCATTTACGCTTTTGAGATGGTTTAATTAAAGAGAACTAAGATTTTAATATAACACGTACGATGTATATCCGTCTTATTATTAAACAAAAATGGCATGGTTAGATTTAATTTGCTGTAGTTTTTGTAGCTAATTCTAATACAAATTCAACAAAAACAGATTTGTGATAAAATATATCTATTTTCAACCTACAATCATTCAAAATCGTTATTATAATTGTTTTGAGCGTGGTGTCATTAGTCATTCAAAGCCAACATGCTTTCGCCACGCAACGCATTATATCTTGAATTCGGCTAGTAAACGGAGAAAAGAAAGTTTTGACATTCAGACTCTCAGTGAGATATTTAGTTAGAAATAGAATTCCCATTCTTGTAGGTAACTTCCCAGTTCGCACAGTAATATAACAAAAGTGATATATTTTATTCCAGTTCCGTCAGCAATCAATATGTACAATGGGTGTGTGGCGTCAGGCACACGCGCCATACTTTACTACTTCGTTCACGTATTTTTTTTCTAAAAATATATCTACTTCACTATAAAAAAATAATTGATAGAATGAAGGCTGCCTTGACCGCATAGTTGACCGACCGTGGCCGAGGAAATTTAATACTTTATGCAGATTCTGATATTCATATGATACTAGCGACCCGCTTGCGGTTTCGTCCGCTTGTACTAGAATATTATTTATTTTCTGATCTGAATTACTTTCGCAATATAATAACATTATCATATTAAAGACAATGTCCATATATTTATTTATTTATGAACTGGTTTGAATAAAACGAACACTAAATGGTAAGGACGTTTGTTAAAATACACTAGTGAAAAGCACACTTAAATCGGTTCAGCCGATTCTGAGATTAGCATGAACAAACGCACAGACAAAGGAGACAATCTGACAAACACTGGAATTGTTATTTTAGGTTTTATTACATCAATAAATGCCGCCAATAATATTTTTCTCAAATATCTCGATACAGACAGAGATGATTAACAGTTTTATTATATGTATGGATTTAAATATTGTTTACAGTTAATATTGAGAATGCAAACTAGAATAAGAATATTTCAAATGGTATGGTCGGTCGTTCATAAATAAGTTATTTATTTTTAGAATATGAGAATGCATTTCCTTTTTGTACTTAAAGTGCTCTTATAAATGTTAGTCGAGTGTATAATAGTTTTAAGAGTATATTGTTAAATATCTATATTCTATACTTATAATAACATTCGTTACGTTACTCATCGGTGTCTGTACATGGAAGATAAATGACAAAAGTAGGTTTTGGCATTTGACAATGTGAAACGCAAAACAATTATTTTTTAATATTTGGTCTGTCGGTTTGTTATCTGTGCGTTTGTGCATACTAATCTCTACAACAGCTTAACGGATTTAAATGTAGTTTTCACTATTTGATTTTGGCAAACATCTCTAACATTTAGTGTTTTATTTCAAGAGATTCATAAATAAAACAGTTATACTTTCATATTGTGAAGTATTTGGAAAACTATGTTAACTATTTTATTGAATTACCTGACACGAAATAATCTAGGTTAGTAAATAAATAATTGTTAAATTCAAGCAGGCGAAGCCGCAAGCGGGTCGCTAGTAAAATAAAATAAATAAAACACTACTAAGTACTGCTCCAAATAACCATAAAATCCCATTTTTTATTCACACGTTATATACACTAGCCTGTAAAGGATGAGTCTTTACAGCGAAGTTATTAGCGACGTGAAAGTAGGATTGTAGAGAGCGTTGGAAAATGAGTCATGAATTCAAAATTTTTCTTCCACTCATTTTCAACGTGTAAAAGACAGTGTCAATGAAAAAAAGCATGTAAAAATCCTGTCTGAAATAGATTATTCAAAGGTTGCAATTACAAAAAGAAATTTAAATATGAAAGTTAATAATATCTATTTTCTTATTTACAAATAACACGTAAAAAGAGGATTTATGAATACAATATGCTTGATGTTGTTTCTAGAGGTCTGTCACCAGAGGCCGTTGCGGGGCACGCATGTGACAGTTGCGAGTTCGATTCCTGTTTGGGGAAAAAAAAATAATAAAATTATCATTTCTTGGCTCTGGTAAACTAAGTAAAGCACTGCGTTGAGTATTAAATAATATATATTTATGTACGTACGTCCGAGATTAGCGTTTATATGAAATGATCAATTTATATGTNATTGTAGAGAGCGTTGGAAAATGAGTCATGAATTCAAAATTTTTCTTCCACTCATTTTCAACGTGTAAAAGACAGTGTCAATGAAAAAAAGCATGTAAAAATCCTGTCTGAAATAGATTATTCAAAGGTTGCAATTACAAAAAGAAATTTAAATATGAAAGTTAATAATATCTATTTTCTTATTTACAAATAACACGTAAAAAGACGATTTATGAATACAATATGCTTGATGTTGTTTCTAGAGGTCTGCCACCAGAGGCCGTTGCGGAGCAGGGACACGTATGTGACAGTTACGAGTTCGATTCCTGTTTGGGGAAAAAAAATAAAATAATAAAATAATCATTTCTTGGCTCTGGTAAACTACGCAAAGCACTGCGTTGAGTATTAAATAATATATATTTATGTACGTACGTCCGAGATTAGCGTTTATATGAAATGATCAATTTTTATGTAATACATATATAAAATAAAATTTTAATAATTTTCAATTATTTAACAAATGTACCTGGAGTAGATATAAAAATATTCTAAATCACCAATTTTATATTAAAAAACTTTCTCAAAAGCCCTTTGAAGTCTGCCAAATATCAGATCTGAATACATTCCACCATTATCATTACATTCCATTTTATTATTCATCAAAAACGTCGTTGCTAAACGTGCTTTAAATTTTAACTTGTCCCGAAAAGTAATTATGAAACCGTTCCAAACATCCAAGCATATGTAAATTGGCTAATAAAGCGAGTGACGATGTCGGGACGCCTTTAACGTTGGAAGTCCTCAAAAGTTCCTGAATTATCGCCTAAAAAGTGGTACAAAACCTGCCATTATTCAGGGAATGAGCTATAACTCTGGAAACACCTGTTCGAGCTGCAAACTAAATCCGAATCGATTGGTAAATTGGAAACCGTCTTTGTTGATTTGATATTTCTCTTTGATTTTGTAATCATTGTTGCTGAATTCGAGTTAGGTTTTTACTTCATTAAATTAACAGTTTTTAGTGTATTTGTTTTTTTTGGAATAACTCAGTTTATAAACGTATAAATGCTTTCTTTCTAGGTTTTTGGCTCTTAGTTTAAATATTAATTATAAAGAAAATTCACTGTTCTCAAAGCAATAGACAATATTTAATATTTTCGTTTCTTCGATCTGGTGTTAAGATAAAGCTCGGCGTTGAGTTCCGTCAGTAATCACGTAATGTATCCAGGATGCGACAGAGGAGTGGATCTTCTGGAGGAGTCTTTACATTCAGCTCCCTTTCCCTATCATCCTTGCGTGCGGGTTAAATCATAAATACATAAGTACAAATACATAAATACAAGCTAATTTACACAAATAAATCACTGTAAGTATATAATAAACAGTAGGCACGTAAGTAACATTTACGATAATATGACTTTGACTAATTAACGTTTCATAGAAATTATTTTGTTTTCAGCTATAATTATTGAGCAATGATCCAATTCCAAGGCATATTTGATATAAATATATGTATTTCTTATTTCTTCACGCTGTATCTCGCATATAGTACGCCAGACAGAGAACCGAGTATTAAGGCACTCCGTCCCCCACTTTCCGCCAATTTTTTCGAGGCATTGTGTTGAGTGGCAGAACTCAACGCCTGGCTTGCCTTGGTTTGCCTGCCTCAATAAATTATATAAATACTGTTAGAAATCGGAAGCGGTTAACGTTTTCCAAAAAACACAAATCGTCTATATGTTTCTGAAATATTCGGATAGAGGTTCTACGTGATTGCAATGAGTGATATATCACTCAATAACAATATTTCACACTAAATACTTCCCAATCAGCGCCAAGTACGCTAACAATACAATAAATACTTTATACAATAATGGCGGTGACTGTACTTGACGTCACTCTTTATTTACATTTCTGAGACGCTCGTGATTTCCCCTAAGATTTAATTGTTTGCTTTTCAGAACACAAATGTTATTGTGAAGTTTTAAGTTTTATTGTATGAGGAATATATTTTTATATAAAATATATTCGTTCAAATTAATATATTTTATTTATTTTATTAATATTTTCATTTCTTGGAGGCAAAGCGCGGCGTTGAGTTCAGCCTTCAGAATTCGGCGGAAAGTGGGGAACGGAGTGTTTTAAAACTAGGTTCTCTCTGTTTACCCTGCTGTGTGCGGGATACAGCGTGAAGCTGATTTGATTTAATTTGATTTTAACAAATAGACAAATATTTGTCCTTAACTACTATATAACTACTATTTCTCATGTGAGAAGTTTCGGACTTAATAAATTTCAGATAAAATCTCCAGAAATAGATCTTAATGGACTATTTTATGGGGCACAGTAAAATGTTTAAAGTGTTAAACGGTGATTTGTTAAACCACGAGCGTGAGGTTTGCTTATTTTACCCTTTTATAGACACGCATGTAATGTTATGTATTTGTATTGGAAAATTTTATTTTCCTGCAAATAAATTGACTATTTTATTATATTTATTTATGAAACTTCGATAATTGAAGTCTATATTTGATTTTATAAAGATTTCACTGTAAACGCTACAGGTTGTAAATTCGATTCCTAATAGAGGAAATGAAATATTTAATATTTTCGGTAGCAAGATAAAGCGCGGCATTAAGCTCCGCCATTGAACACGCAATATTTTATGAAATTAGTGGATAGTGGGGGACAAAAAGATCTTAATGGGAACAGAGTATAGGATCCTGGGTTCCCTCAGGCTACCCTACTATATGCGGGATACAGCGTGAAGCGTTCAAAATTTGTCAGTCTATTTTATACACCTACAAGCTAGAGTAAATAGAAATAATAGGTAAATAGAACTCATAGAACAAATATAAGCACTAAATCTTGAAATGCTTCAGTTTAAATATACTTATGTACGTACTACATATTATGCTCCAAGAGTGCCGGGCTAAATACCACTGGGGCAGTAACACCATATGTTTGGTTATAAACGTATGTCAGTGTGTTCATTGTATGCAATATAAGTCTAATCTAACATTAAATATGAATTTGAATTCTTAACAGTAAAATTTAGAATTGATTATTTGAGGATGGATTATTAAATACCACCTACTCAAGCGCGGCTTCGCCTGTTTAAATTAATTGTTTCATTTTCGTTATGTTTGTTAATATAGCAAGCTAAGCGATAATTATAAACCTTATCAATTTTATCTTACAATTGAAACTATACATGAATTAATTATATAAAGTACATATCTTTGTATTTGTATTCCTTTATGTTTTTCAGCTTTACGGTGTATTCTACATGTAGCAGGCTAGGCCGATTGAGCCTAGTGTTAAGACATTCCGCACACCACTGTCCGCCGAATTCTGGGGGCATTGAATATTGAGTAGCGGAACTCAACGCCGCGCTTTGCCTCGACATCGAATGCAAATGTTGATTATGTCATTTTTCGTGTGGAAATCGAACCCACAGCCTGTCGCGTAAATATACTGTATAAGCCATAAATAGATGTTAAATAATGAGTTTATTTTGTAGAACATCTCATATATTAGCACCATATAGGACGAAGCTTAATGTCAAAGTTGACAGATTAAAATACTCATATCATGTAAACATGACCCATTTAGTGTTTGGCGCAGTTGAGCCGCTGCCAACGCGCAGGGGACCTACTTTAAATTAATACTGGATTTGCCAGTTTTGTTGTATCGCTAAAATAGTATATGTTTTAGGGCCAATAAGTTCTGTTAATGTCGTTTTAGTAAGTATTTTTGTTGGGATAATGTATGGCGGATTTGCGTCTGTTCAGCAGAATGTAGAAATCTTTAAATATTATCTTTTTAGAACTCAAAGTTCAACATAAACTTCTGTTGCGTTAGGAAAAATCATTAGGTTTTGCCTGATGGCTGATATAATTTAATGAAGTTTTTTTTTAATTTTCTCCCATTATCTCTCACAGGGTTCAGAGAGAACAGAGCGCCCAACGCTACGGCAAATATACAAAACTGATGACTGTGGATTCGTTCACTGTCATTAATCTCTTCATGCATGCCTTCCAGAGGTTCCTCATCCTTTTGTGTAACATTCTTCTGAAATTTTACTGAGGCTCCCACTGCCTCTCCTACCACCTATTCTTGCTTCGTAAATCAGACATTTAAGGACACTTAAACATACTTTTACATAAGTGAAAATGTATTGAAAATATTGCAAACTTAAAGGGAACAGCTGGTATTTTCAAATTTATCCCTCCAAATATATTTCCGGTATAAATATGTAATAAGTTTTCTTTATTTCCCAATTCCAGAAGTAACAGTTTTCAAAGCAAATATAAGTTTGCAAACTTTATCGTTGCAAATATAAAATTGAAACTTTGTATGCACTAGAGTAAACGGGAATTAGATCATATTGAACGTTTATATGAAATGAACATCCATATGTAGCGTATTTGGAACAATTTGCATAGAATAAAAATAGCATAAGGGACAGACTCTTGTATTGAATTGGCAGCTTAAAATAAGTAAATGTTAAAGTGATGAGGAATGATGTTTGTTATACTTTTACACAAAAACGACTTAACCGATTTAGATGAATCTTTACAATAATATAGCATATATATCAGAGTGATACATAGACTAAAGAATAATTTATTTTATGATTTCATATAATGTGCTATAACATAACAACAAATAAGCAGGCGAAGCCGCAAGCGTTGTTAGTTATTATATATTTTTATTGTAAAAATTAACATTCATACTTCACATTGCAAATTTAAACGAGCTCTTGTATTGATGCAAAATAGGATCACGTATCACGATTTTGATCGGCTCTCAATTGTCCCGGATGTAAAGCACACGGTTTATCTCTGCACAAAGGGATGTGTCGTTTAGTATTCTGTAAAGCGCTGCTAATTAGTCCTGGCAGCCTGGCACCTTCAGGCCAATTGCATTTACAGTCTACAACTTTGTGTAGGTCTTTTATTTAGGTTATACGTGATTTACGCAAATGTGATTCCCACTGGAGAAAATAAATTTATTATTTAAATTTATATTTTCATTTCTTCAGTGTGTGGTGTCGATGCAAAGCGCGGCGTTGAATCCCGCAACTTAATAGCTACAGATACAGCGTGAAGCTGAAAGGATTTTTATAGAAGTCACTTGAAGTTGTGTGTGCTGTTTGTGTTCAAAATAATTAATAAGATTTTTCTTGTTTCAGGTATGCGAGGCTTAGTTTAAGTTGTTAGCTGCTTCAAAAATAGAAATAGTAAATAAGTGAAGCGTAAGTATGGTACGATTTCTAAACATTTTGGACGGACGAGATTCGATCGAATTATCGATAAGTATAACACATTTATATGAATGCATAAATAATGTTTTAACATTAATAATTATGCTTCTGAAAAGTCTATATTAGTTAGTTATTATAAGATTGGCGGTAAATAACGTTTCTGTTAAATGAAATATTTTTAATAATTACTTACTAAATACTCAATTTTATTTTTTAATTTTCTCGATATAATTTAATTTTCACAGAAAACAAAGAAAAATATCGAATCCTAAAACCAATATAATAAACAAATGCTGTAGTCCACCTAACCTGCGACCTAATTACAGGTCAATGTGACCGACAGTACCGATACCGATCTCACCATTGTGCCAGGACGGATGCACCACACGCTTCAATATCGCGCCTGCACAAAGGCAGCTAGGGTTATACTGCTGCTTAATTAACATTCATTTAATTAACTTCTGGATTCGATGTTCGAAAGATTTTTTAAACTTATTTGGTAAATTCTCTTCTGTTTATTATATAAAAGTACCAACTGCAGCTGAGATTTTTTTCTTGATAGGATGTTCTTGTGTAAATTTTTATATGTTATAGTTTACGCTTTAAGATTTGAAAAAATATATAAAAAACTGTGAGATTTAAAATTGTATGATGAACTTGTTGTTTTATGAAGATATAATATAATTTAAAAAAAATACTTGAAGGTGAACAAAGACTTTTTTATATACGTTTTATTGTACTTTGTGCGAAATCCAATGTACCTAGTTAGATTGAAGAAGAATGTATTTTAAATAATATTTTATTATAGACTTAAAAGTAGCATCCCTATATAAAAAAAAAATTGTTATATCTAACTGGAGATCTGAGAGTCAAAGCGAATGAAATGGGCTCGTGTCAATATACTTACTGCTTGTATATTTTTTTTCTCAACATCCAGCTGGGCAGACAGAGAGAACCCAGTGTTAAGACATTCCGTTCCCCACCTTCCGCCAAAATTTCGAGGCATTCCGTGTTGATTGGCAGTGCTTTTACCTTGTTACCGTAGAATTGAAAATATTAAGACATAATTATCCATTCCCTTGACTGAGAATTGATCCCACAACCGTCACGTTTACAGACACACGTAATTTTTATAAGTAATTTTCAAATATTTGATAATTCTCAATGAGTCCGTATAATGAAGAAAATTTAACAAACATTGTATACTAATTCTATTATTGAAATTCCACTATCGAGGTACAATGGAAATGGTAGAGCTATTAGCCTGGCACTCTCTGTAAGTGAAGGCTTATGAACATTTATATACAAACATAGCACTACGAAACATACAGGTGGTTCCTTACAAAAAAATATAATATTTAAACTTTTAAACCAAATGGAGGAAATAAATAGATAGTTTAATATCGATTAGCGTCACGTTATTTCTCGCATGTAGGGGTAGGCAGAGGGAGCCTAGTGCTAAGACACTCCGCTCACCACTTTCCGCCGAATTCTGGTATTGCATGTTGTGTGGTGAAACTCAACGCCGCGCTTTGCTTCGAGACTAGAGCAAAGATATGAAAATAATAAATATTTCCTTGAGTGGAAATCGAACCCATAGCTGTTTCCAATCCCGATTGCGGATTAAAGTTCTATAGTGTACTATTTATTATTTTAACAAAACCTTTGTTTACTATTAAAGCAAATCTAATTTGCGTACTGAATACCCTAACGCTCGTTACGCGCAAGTGTGATACTGAATTATGTAAAGCTTAGAATGTATGAGAATGTTGTTCCTATTAACAGTTAGTATCTAAATTATTATTGAATATTACAATAGTCACTTTCTATTAATGTATTCAATTTTAGACATTGGTACGTTAGCTTAACTTCAACAGCAGGGTAGGCAGAGGGAACCTAATATTAAGACACTCTGTTGCCCACTTTCAGCCGAATTCTGGAGACATTGAACTGGTGACATGTCGAATGACTGACTGGTGGTCGAGTGACTGACTGGTGACATGTCGAATGACGGAACTCAAGATCAGAGTGAAGAAATTAAAAAATGAATGGAAATGAATATTTTATTCCCTCGAGCGGGGGCCGAACCCGCAACCAGTCGCTATTATAGTCACAGATTTGTGCCCCTTTGCCACGACTGGCCTCTAGGGACGGTACGTTAGCTGCTTAAATTTATATCGTTAAATGTAAGAGAAAATGGATCGATGCTTTTAGGAAGCGTAAGAAAAAAAAAATCAAACGTATAGAGTCAGTTAATGAAACAAAAAAATCGTGTTTAAAGTGCATAAATAAATAAATAATGAGAAGGAAAAAATAACACTTTATGCTTTTAAGAAAACATAAAAATTGCAACGTAGCGAGATTTGGTGAATTCTCTTGGAAACCGTCGAAGAGTCGCGGCTTCAAATCCCTCTATGTAAAAAATATCACGTTAGCTTTCTCTTATTCTTTATTTATAAGAACGTAGGGTATAATAATAATTGCATCAAGCTTAGCGCAGTTTTAGAGCGTAACTTTTACCCTATATTATGAGTTATTAAGTTGATATTCATCTTTAACTTTAAAATGAAATATCGTTCTGGTAGAGGATTATCAGAACATTTTTATTTGCTTATAAAATAGTGTAATAGATTACTTTTACTTATAATAAACGTCTAACTAATGCTGTCTGTGCGTGGAAGATATATGGGGAAATCTATTATTATTAGGGGCATTAATTAATTGTACAGGACCCAAAACAATTATTTTTAAAGAATTATATATTTGTCTTTGCGTTTATTCACGTTAATGTCTTAAGTCGGGGTCGAGAGTGTTTTAACGCTACACGCTGTATCCCACACAGGGTAGAGAGGGATCCTGGGAACCTTGTTTTAATACACTCTAGAACACTCTAGTCTCTAATACACTCTAGTCTAGACGGAAGCGTCTTAATGGGAAAGGCCCATTAAGTGTTGGAACTCAACGCCGAGCTTTGCCTCGTTACTAGCTCGAGGAAATGAAAATATTAAATATTTCTTTCCCCCAAGTGGAAATCGATCGGTAATATATTTTGACCTAAAAAATATCTAAAGAAATTCTATTCGACATTTGAAGTTCATTAATTATCACAACTGATAACAGATGTTAGAGACAGCACTATTAAAATGTATGATAAGCGAAAACTCCATAATTACGGTGATTGGATTTTTGCCAACTTGAACTACTTTAATATATTTTGAGTCTGAAATACTGTCGCGTGCAAAATTCTCTCGCAATTTAGGTTATGATACTTAACACTTAAATTACGAAGGTTATTTTTATAGTATGACATTTTGTAATGGAGTTGTGTGTTCCTAGGTATATGGAATTCTTTGTCAATTTTGCACTGAATCCCGCAGATAGCAGGGTATCCTGGAGGGTACCTAGTTACAGTAAATATTTTTTGGTCTTGAGGGTAATGCTGTTAGCCCTATTGGCTTTTACAGCGACACCGGTTGGGTAGGAAAGAGAGTAGTCTGTCCTTGAAGAATATGTTTCCGCCCGGGATCGAACCGGGGACCTTCTGCGTGTCAGGTAGATGTGATAAACGCTTCACAGTAAAGATCCTCCGTTCTCATTAAGTTGTTTCCGTTCTTCATTATCCGCTTAATATGCAAGCATTGCGTATTGAGTGGCGAAACTCAACGCTGCGCTTTTACCTCGTTACGAGAGAACCAAACCCACTACCTGTCGCGTTTACAGTCTCATGCTTGTACTCCTGTACCACGACTGGCTTAAAATATAGATGAAAATAATAGAAATGAAAAAAAAAGAAAAAAAAAGAAAATAATAGAAATGTTCGCATAATATTAATTCAGTATATTATCTACGCACGTGTTAAATGTGTTCAGAATGGCAAATATAAGCAACTTTTCCATACAAAGTATTATTGTTAGAACTTTCTCTTAAGACAGGAAAATTCAGTTCCAGTTAGCTCTAATTGAAATGCGAATATTAAACATGTTAAAGAACAAATTGAACTCTTTATGGCGTATTGTTCGAATTTAAGTACGTAAAACATTTAATTTTATTTTTTGGGAGGGTTTATTGTTCATAAGGTTACATTTCTCAGAATTTAATTAAGTTTTAGATTTATATGACTATACAATTATTGTTTATAGAAAATCTATGGCGAATATTGCAATTAAATTTAGTACGGCATGTATTCATGACTAAATTTATATAACAATTTCTTTGGAATATTTATTTATAATAACTGCATTTTGTTACAATAAACAAGTATAGAGATCTAAACACGATATTGGCCTTTGTGATCCAGTGACCAGTACTGTACTAAGTACTATAGGATACGTTAAAAATTAACAAAAACATTTGAAAACTTCAGCAATTCAGTCCACAATTGGGACTCCTAATTTATAAAAGGATATATTAATCAACCTAATTATGTCAAATGTATCAAAATAAATATGTGAAGGTTTTATTCATATAAGTCATTATTGTTGTTTAAATTGACATTAATTATTTATTATTAACAATGTCTACGTAAATATATATATTTTATACTTACGATGACTTGAAGATCAAATCGAGGTAACCATTTCTGGTATCTAACATTCATAAATCAATACCTAAATGTAACGGGGTTGAATTCCGATACACAACTGGGGAAGAGAAATGTATTAATGGGAACGGAGTGTGTTAACACTAGGTTCCCAGAACCTTTTCTACTTATGAGCTATTTTGGCATACATCGTGAAGTTATCTTCATAGGTCTAATTTATACAACTGAACTAATATATGACTTTAAAATGTCTACATAATAAAAACAAACATATCTATTTCACAGATGCTCATATAATATTCTACTTGTATTAGAATAGATATTATAATTATCTTGTGTGTGCTTCATATCAAATTTACATTGTTATTTAGTTAGATAGTAAACCTTGTTAATTTAATAATAGAAACTTTAAACAGAACAAAAACAAATAAAGGCACAGGGATCCTGGGAACCTAGGCAGACACTCCGTTCCTCACTTTCCGCCGAATTCTCGAGGCATTGCGTATTGAATGGCGAAACTTAACGTCGCACAAGATACCTACCAGAGCAAAATAAATAAATAAATTACCCTCCCCACTAAACATTCATCTTCCTTCTAAAAAACTTAACAATCTTTCAGGCTTGGCACCACAAACAGCCTACGCAGAAATTAGTAGGTACTTCCATTTTAAAATAACAAAGCCTATTTTCGTTTCTATTCAATTTCTAAAGTAAATCTGGTAAATATTATTTGAATATCAGACCCAATAGCTGGATTCGGCCTAATTAGCTTTCCTGTACTAACTGAGCTAGATTTGGACAACGGTTTCAAGTATTATTATACCTGGTAAAATGAAAGCCTCGATTTTTCAATTAATATGTCAATATACTCTGTTTTTATGTATACCTACCATTTGTTTTGTTCAAGTGATTATTGAAATTTGTGAGCTCTTAATATTAATTAATATTATCTGAAAAAGTAAGAAAATATATAAAATGTTAATTTTATAGATATTTAACCACAAAAATATAGTTTATTTTATATACCTCTAATAATTCTTTAATTTATATATTTCCATTTTATTGCAGTGCAAGAAATATATAATATATTTAAAAAGACAAAGGTAGGATTTATAAAACAAATTGATATTTTTATACTGAAGGCCAAAATCGCGATTTACAAAGAGATTTGTATGATCATGTTGCAGGGGTAAATAGTAACTTATACATTTACTTTGCTTAGATCTGTTGTCCAGCATTACTTATTTCAGAGAGAAAATTATTTTATAGTATACGGCCCTTAACCCAACAACAATAAACGTAGTTAAGCTAAGCATTTAGTTTCCTTTTTATTTTTTTTATTTGTTTAACCAAAATAATCTGCTGTCAAAATAATCGCTCAGGCGCGGCGTTGAGTTCTGCTTCCAACGTGCAATGCCTCTAGTGGGGAACGGAGTGTCCTAACACTAAGCTGTGTGCGGGATACAGCGTGAAGGTGATTTTTTTTACTAAAATAATTTTAACTGCAACATGCCAATATGAAGGTAAAATGTTATTTCCGGCTTTATAAAAGTTTTGTGCGATATTCGTGAACTAGTTTCACGGTTTCCTGTTTATGTTTTTTTTTTCATATAAATTTTGCATAATTGTATTTTTTCTGTTAACTTCGTACATAATTTTAGCATATTTTACTTTTGCAAAAGCAAAAGCTCAACTTCCGGTTACTTCCATTCTATAAATAGTAAGCTAAATATAATTACAATGTATTACATTAATCTTTGGCTTCGGTTCTGTAAAGGAAATAAAAATTTAAAAGATTTTGGACTGCATATATACAAATTTAAAATTATGAGATTACGAATAAATATCTCTGTTATTTCACGCTCTATCCCGCCTAAAGCAGACACAGTGAATTTACTGTTAAGACACTTTGTTTACCACTTTCCTTCGGATGAGGTTATTTTATAAACTTTACTGAATGGTATCTTTTTAATAAATACATTTTAAGTGATATGTGTCTTATTGAAACCAAAAAAAGAAACATAATTTTCTCTTAAATTATGTAAATAAAAAAATAAAATTGCTTACTATATTTATTATTGAACTAATTCACATAGATGCTTTATAAAAAGATTTATATAAAATCCTTATTTGTACTCGTTCCTTGTGTTGTCCGTGTATTGTGACAACAATACGTAAAGTACGTCGCAAGGTTTAGCTAGCTGGCTATAAATCTGCCTCGGCCAGGGAACTTCTAAAAGCAGTTCCCTCGTCCGTCCAAAGCCAACTTGATCTCTCATGAAACAACCCCCCGGCTTTCGTTCATCGAATTGCGGTTTATTTACATTCATTTGTTGTTTTTAGAATATTTTAGTTATTTACATAAAATTGTATTTAAATTTATTGTAACAATATATAACAAACTGCGAATCTAAAATCATTGTTTATATTTTAATAAATTAAGTCTTCAAGGGAAAAGTGAATGGATACTTGTTTTTTTTTGCTTTATTTAATTTTTCATTTTTTTAAAAATTTTATTGATGTATTTTTTCTCAGGCTCAATAATTAATTTCCCAAGGTTACCTATTTAATTAATATATCAAGTATGTCTTATTTGGTTATAAAGACAAACCTTCCTGCAAAGTTGATAAGCAAGCAATAAAACAACGACCTCGATATATTCTTAAGAAAAAATCTCCAAAATTTTATTCGTGACTGATACTCAAAGGAATATTTTATAAAAATCACGCTGTGGCTATAAAGTTCATTTTTATAAGCTTTCAACTGATGAAGGCGTACTCCTTGTAAATCAAGAACGAATCTTGAACTGAATTCCGGATATTGGTTTAAACCCTGACATCTAGGTAGATCATCTACATATAATTCCTATAGAAATCTTATAACAATAAGAAAATAAAAAGATATATTATATCACTTAAAATTAATTCATTAAAAAATACTAATTATTAAATTTATAAGGCAAAGCGCGGCGTTGAGTGCCGCCACTCAACACGCATTACCTTTAAAAACATTACAGTATTTTAAACACTAAGTTCCCTCTGCATATCATGCTTTAGGCCAGATACAGCGTGAAGTAACAGAAACACCTACCTACTTATACTAATCTACTATATACTTACCATAATCATAATTTTTAATTTGTAAATATGCATATAAGTGTTGATGCTTATAATATTATTATGATAAGATGCTTCGTTCCCATTAAGACACTTCCGTTCCTCAATTTCTTAAAAATAATCTATTTGGAGATAATTCTCCTCCATATTCTCCATATCTAACCAACGATGAGAAGGGAAATTAGAAGCTTTTTTATAGTTTCCTAATTAATTTGCAAGCTTATATATAATAACCCACCTTCACATGAAAATTATGTTATTGGATATTTGTGGCTTGTGGTCTGAAATGTTGTGAAAACCGTGCCGTTGTAATGATGAACTAAATAAACAATTATTGAAATGTAATATTATTATAAACTAGGATAGTACACCCTTTGATATATATAATTTTAATAGTTACATTTACAAATACGGGCCAGTCGTGGCTCAGGGACACAACTGTAACGCGACGACTGGGAGTTCGATCCCAACTCGAAAGGATGAATTATTATTTATTAATATTTTCATTTCTTCCCTCGATATTAAATTTCACCACTCTACACGCATTTTCCGCGAAAAATTCGGCGGAAAGTGGGGAACGGAGTGACTTAACACTCGGTTTCCTCGGCATATCTTGCTATGTGCGGAATACAGCGTGAAGCTGTGTTTTTATTTTTTTATTTATAATTTATTAACGTATAAATATTAAGAAATTATAAGTAAAATATTTACTAACTATGAACAGTAATAAATATCACCGCGGGATATTTTTGTCGTCTACATAAATATGTTATTGGCCTATACTTCAATACTGTCGATAATATTTTAATACTTCACGTCCCACCGGATACTCCTTATATTATTATTACAAGTGACATATAAGTTAGACATTTATTGGCTATACTTTATACTGGAAGTTATAATTCAATCGATTTCCTGCCCTATCCCTTATCAATATATTTTACGCTGGTTAGAACTAAGTTTATCTTTAAGTTTTAAATAAAAAGAAAAAAATCAGCTTCACGCTGTGTTCCGCCTCAGCAGGATAGGCAGAGGGAACCTAGTGTTAAGACACTCCGTCCCCACTCTGCGAGGAATTCTGGAGGCATTGCCCGTTACAATTAAATAAATATTTCATGTCCTCGAGTGGGGATTGAACCTACAGCCAGGAACGTTTACAGTCACACTTTGTGCTCCTGCGTCAGGACTGGCCTCTGGATGTTTAAGTTTTATTTAACAATACGGGTATACAATAGTTCCTTACAACTCTGTTAAACATTTAAATACAGCAAAGTTGGGGTGTAATCTTATTAAAATCACTCAAAGAAATCTAACACTAGATTATATAGTCTCTTTTTAAACTCACTCGATATAAAAAATTGCAGGATTTAAACTGACAACATATGTTTGTTTTAATAATTAATAACCTTTAAACAGCTCATAAATAAATGTTCTACCATCAACAAACATTAATCAATTACTAGTAATAGTAAATAACAATTTTAAAAAATATAACAAATGTTATTATACTAAAACTGAGCAGTACCTTCAACGGACGCAATACCTTTAATGGACGGAATATCGGCAACGGAAGTGTCTTAAGGTTCCCTCCGCCTTCCATGTCCGGGATACAGTGTAAAGCTAAAAAAAATATTATTGATATAATATCTAAGATTAATCTATTTGAGTATCATCCAAACATCTGTCAAACATTTTTAGAATCACCACGAGATTTATTACGGATTCCTTCTCATTTCGCTCAAAGGGAGCGACGGTTATTTGGATCGTTTCTTAGTAATTCGCTTATCATTTAAGGCGGAGGCGTGCCGTGAATTGTAATCTATGCCTACGCTGCTAAAGCAATATGTTTTCGAGTATTTAAATATCTTTTTAACGTAGCAGCAATTGGGAACAGATTTGTTTTCGTATTTGTTAATTTAGGAATGCATATTATATGCTTTGAGGAAAATTAAGGCCAGTCGTGGCGTATCGGCACAAGCGTGTGATTAAACGCGACGGTTGTTGGATCGATCCCTGATCGGGAGAATAAATGATTGATTTCAATATTATTTTCCTTGGTCTGGTAATAAAACAAAGTCGCGGCAGTCAACACGCATTCCTCCTCATTCGAAATTCAATGGAAAATGGGGAACTTATGCTCCTTCCTTTGCGATAGGCAAAGGAAGGAGAATAATCTGCAATATCTGGATTTCAGTGAGAGGTTTAAGAAGAGGAATTAATAAAAAAACTTTTTTTTTAATAATAACGTTAGGTTTCCCACGTGGTACGGTATCTATATGGGCCAAAGTTGACAATTCAATTACTTATTCCTAAGTCTCTGCCTTAGAATTACGAAATGACTGAAATAAATCAAGACACACTAAAAATAGAAAAATATTTTTTCGCGAGGGTTCGAGTCTTGTGTACGTTAAATTTTTTATACGTATATTCTAAAAATAAAATATGTTATGTTAAAAATGTACAAGTAGACCATTAACCCAAAGGCTTAACTTATATTTACTTTGCAAATTCAATAATCGAAAGTAAGAAAAACCCTTATCTATTTACTCTCGGCAGTAGATTTGTTGACTGTTTGCTCTGTGGATTATGTACTTAGCCGTGACGTATGTGTTCGACGTGGTATGGAAGGATTTTCTTGATTTAGGTCGGACGCGGAGTGCGTTCTGTTGGATCCCCCTCCTCCTCCTCTTTTGATGTATTTGCTATTTCTGAGTTCATATATCAAATAACAATCCGATTATTTCGGGCTAAATACGCTGGTGCTAGGGATGTGATGGAAATTGCCTTCGATTCTGTAGTGGATGTTTTTTTTAGCTTCACAAAACAGGCTAGGTACAGATAATCTGAGCACGTAGTGTGAAGATACACCGTTCCCATTAAAACACTTCCGTTCTCATTTGCAGCTGAACTTAAAGCTAAGTTGCCATATTTTATACTTTAAAACTTAATAATCTATATACGAGTACATAAAAGGACTTGTCCTCACTGACTGAGGTAAGACGCACGCACGGCCGTAACCGCTGTGCGTAGAAACGTGAAATTTAGACAGATGTTTACTTTCGTAATCAGGACATCCACTAAGAAGGGATTTTGAAAAATTTTAACCCTAAAGGGGTGAAATAAGGGGTTGAAAGTTTGTATGGAAAAATCTTTAAATGGCCACCGATTTTTATAAAATTTGAAACTTAGATTCTTAAAAATATTTATTTGAACACATGTTTCATGGTTTATTAGAATTCACCCCTAAGGGTCCAAATAAGCAAGCGAAGCTGCGCGCGCCCACTAGTATATTATAATAGTCTAAGTTGTAGGTACGTGTCTGTTAGAAACTACTTATAAGTTATACCTCAAATACCAATTCAATTGTTTTGTTTGTAGCTCTTAAACATTTTTAAAACGAGTCTTTTGACATTTAAGTTTTACCTGCATGTTAAAATGTCAAATTGTTTTAATTTTAAATGCTACCAGTGCATAATTTTTTGTGCAATATATTTCAATGCTACGAATAAAGTTATCTATAGCGAGTTCGTTAAACCCTTTCAATGTGTTGCTTGGCGATATAGCAGTTATTTATTGATCCTTGTTTCTATATTTACTATTATTTATTTTGCATCCTCGTGGATGTTTTGCGAAGCGGTCGTGGTACAAACGCAATGGTTGTGATTTCGATTCTCACTCAAGGGAATGATTTTTTTTTATAATTTCATGGTAAAAGACAAATTATGGCGTTGATTTACGCCTCTTCACACGTAGGACCTCGAGAGTTCGGGGCGCATAGAGGGCTACAGAGTGTTTTAATACTAGCTTTCCAGGTTACCTCTGCCTATCCCGATACAGAGTAGATAGAAAGATAATGATGAGTTATTTTTATTTTTTCTTCGGATGTTAATATCCAAAATTGTATTATGTAAATTATGATAGATTTATGTGAAATTTGCTTTAACGTAGACCTAAGTTTACATTACATATTTGATACAAATTAAAATATTTATTTGTGCTCTTAAATCAGACAATATTTCATACTAATATTCAACGAAAAAATCCCATTATCATAGTAAGTGTTCTTCAAAAGAAATTCTCTGGTAATACGTACACCATAGCATAGCATATACGAGGAGTATACACTTCAAACAATCCACATTACTTTCTGTTTTATTTTACACGTCAAAAATAAAGCGGAAATGAAATTACATATACATTTTCTTTTTTACCGAAATAAAGCAAACGTTGAAAAATTGTTATTTTTAGAAATACAAATATGTTTAAATTATAGCTATAAGAACATTTTTTTTTGTTTAGTTTTACTGTGTATTCAGTACACAGCAGGGTAGGCTCCTGGAGACGTTACGTGTAAAGTTGTGGAACTCAAAAACGGAGAGCGGACTAAGAGCGGAGAAAACTTGTCGTGTTTACTTACAGTCATATGCTTTGCCCCAATGCAATGATAAGAAATCCTAAATTTTGATCAGATTCGGCAGAGTATCTTAACCCTAGGCCCCAGGTTCTAAAACAAAAAAAAATACGATGAAGGAAAAATATAACGTTCTTAGCAAAAATATTGTCAGTCTTTTACATTTTTGTCATATAATCTAGATCTAGTGAACCTGTAGCCTTATGCGCCACAGACTATACTAATCTACCACTAATGATAGTATTATAGATATTCTATTCAGTTCAAAACAAACCAGAATTAGCTTTCCATACTTTACTATATTATACCGGCTATTGCTAATTTAGGTCGTACTATTAATGTTATAGGCAGTCAATACAGAACAATAAGCAGTCAACGGCGGTATTGACCTGGAAAATGGTGTTCAACCTACAATTAACTTGGACATAGAATTAACTTAGATTTTGCATAGAATTATATTAAACGTGGGTGGAGTGGGTGAGTGGGCGTGGGTTCCACTCAAGGAAATTAGTTATTTAATATTGTCATTTCTTCGCTCTGGTGACAAGGTGAAGATCAGCGTTGAACTCGCCCACTCTACATGCAATGCCAAAAGTGTGGAACAGAAGTGTCTTAATTGGAACAGTGTCTAACGTGTAACGTCCAGTTCCCTCTGCCTACTTAGTTACATAATAATGGGACGTATCCTTATTGCAATAACCAAGATTTTCTCTGTATATAAATAATTTGTAATTGATACTATAAGATCGTTTTGTGTATTTCATATATTTAAAGTTTAAATGCTGCTATTTAATAATAAAAACAATATTTTTAATTAGAATGAATAAAGCGAATATGGACAGTAAAAATCAGTAAATGCCAAATTTTCTAAAAATCACCCATTTCTCAGTCTGTCACAGTTTCTTTAAATGGGGTAAGTAAAAGAAAAAGATCCATATATAGTATAAATATAATAGAACAATAACATTATCGTCATGTGCCATAAACAACCAAGGCCTGTTATTAGCACGCTCTAATTATCTGAGCGAATTTAGAGCAACTGTTTAAATAATTTACCCCGTGAAAGTATTATAATCACGACAAAGAGTGACATAGAGTGTTAACACGACAGAATGTGGGTTCGATTCCTGCTCGAGGAAATGAAATATTTTAATTTCTCGGCTAAGCGTAGTGTAGCGCGGCGTGAGTTCCGTCACTCAACACGCAATGTCTCCGGAATTCGGTGGGAAGTGGTGAGCCTTAAGATTAGGCTTCCTCTGCCTATCCTGCTACAAGCAGAATATAGCGTGAAACTGAAAAAAAAATATATATATATATATAATACTCTATAGAGTTAAATAACGTTAGATTATAATATAACAAATAGGATTCGAACTTACAGTCTATGAAAATATATGGAATCCCATCACGCTACGCAAGGAAAATATTCTAAAATATATTCTACAAATATCTAAAGCATTGAAACATCCATTTTGATAGAATGTAAGCTATTTAACACGTTTGGAAATTCCGTGAGGCTTTTCAACATTGTTACATAAATGTGATGGTATCTAATTAGTTCCCTAAAATATTTATTTCATACTCATAGAGCCTTCTAGCTCTATCGCGGCTTCGCTCGCTTAAACTGATGTTTATATTATAGTCAAAGAATAATATATTTTATAAGACTGTCTTCGTTTCTTCAGACACTTTCATAAAATAATGGAAATATTTCATTCCGCCGTGAGGAAATCGAATCCATAAATAACAACGTTATATCCCGCACACAGCAGAGTAGGCAGAGGGAACCTAGTGTTAAGACTCTCCGTTCCCCACTATCTGCCGAATTTCGGGGGCATTGCGTGTTGAGTGGCAGAACTTAACGCCGCGCTTTGCCTCGACACCAGAGCGAAGAAATGGAAATATAAACGTAAATAAATATTTCACTTCGTCGAGTGGGGATCGAACGTACAACCGTCGCGTTACACTCACAGAGTGTGACATACTAAATAACTAATATTCCAACGGATTATTCTTCTAATATATAACACAATAAACTTTAAAACATATTTTAATAAATCTAATTTATTTACAGGTAAGTAAAAGGACGAAACAAGTGACATTATCTGTACTTGACGTACTATAAATCGAATACTGACCCAGCAACAAGTGAAGGCGATCTACATTGAATGTCACTAGTGAGTACCCAGTACTGACAGTTCCGCATGTCCTTGTCGAGACACACCGTATGTTAAATAACAACTCTCACTCACATTTTTGCATATATAAATTAATGTTTTTCACTTTTGTGCTATGATATTTTATTTTAATATTATTTAGTTTTGGCTTCACATAGTAGAGTGTTAAGACACTCCGTTAATTCCCCAACTGCGAGTCGAACCCACAATTATCGCGTTTACAGTGGAACGTTGTGCGATGAGCCACGACGTTCTTGGAAAATATATTTTCGTGTGGAAATCGAACCTAGAATTGACCGTACAATCAAATTTCCCAACTGCGCTTCAAAACAGACGGAATGGGCAATTTTTCAAAAGAGAAATAAATATAATAAACATTTTATATGCAAATGTTGCAGGCAATAACAAGTTTAATGTGTTTCCGATGGCCTTTGTTGATAGAACATTACTATCAAGAGAGCAAAGTACAGACTGCAGGTCAATCCGTTTATGCTATTTATTTTCGAATGAATATACGATGAGTTAATGATATTAATTATGTCAGATTGTTAACTCGACTATTGTGACTTTGAATCACAATAGGGTGAACGATTGATTATATTTCAATTTGAAAAATACTTTACACAATATCAAAAGTAAAGGCTTCAATTCCTTTTATATCTGTGAGTTCCATTCCCACTGGAGGGAATTATTTTCCTGGTTCTAACAAGATAAAGTGCGGCGCTGAGTTCCACCATTCAATAACTAATATCTCGAAAAGTGAGCTGGAAGTGGGAAACAGGGAGTCTGAACACGTGTTTCCCAGATTCCCTCTGCCTACACTGCTATGTCCCTGATATAGCGTGAAATAAAATATTATATCAAAATGTTACAGACGACAACGTATATACATAGCCACTGTAGGTACCTTTTAACGTAATTAACTTTGGACAAAATATAACATCTTGACAGAATTTAATACTAAACTAACTTTTCATTCACCAAAGAGTTATTACTTAGGCTAATTATTAATATTCTAAATGTACAACTTAAAGCCAACTATCTATCTAATGATATTTTAGGCTCTTTAACTATTAAAGTTTATAGTTGGAATAAGTTAAATTCAATGCTGTTTTGGATTACTGCTAATGTATTTTACCTGACTGTGCCTTAATGTACAATTTACTTTGTTTAACAATAGTTAATATAATTTTCATATATAAATTAAATATTGTAAAAAATAAGTATAAAGTATGGAAATATTTTTTCTATCTATCTATCCCTGGCCTATCGTGGTACATTTGTGAAACTAAAACTAAAATCAGGTTTTAGGCATAAACACATAAAATGTACTAACAAATTCCGTCTTATTTTGTTGGTTTCAAACATAAAATTTAACGTATAAAAAAACTTGCCCAATGTTAACTTAGTTAGTTGATTAGACGGCTTACATTAATAATTGAAGGAACAAAAACAACATTGACTTTTGAATTATTATTTTGCAATTTTATTTTTTAAATTTGTAGTTTTCCACTCTCAATGTAAATGCGATAGCTGTGGGCTGTGGGTTCGATCTCCGCTCAGGGAAATGATTGCTTTCATTTATTAGCTCTAATGGACGAAGTATTCCGTTGAATACCTCAACTCGATACGAAATGTTTCGAATGTGAGGTAAAATAGAGAACTGAACAGTAAGTTTTCTCTTCTTACTCTGCTAAATGCAGGAAAAGCGTGATGTAGAAAACAAATATTAATAATAGTGAGGATATACGCAAAATTATAAAAGAAGGCGTACTGTGTCATGATGATGTTTACCTAACAAATTATTTACCGACGAAATTAGTCGATATTTTTATATCGACATATTTTAATTTATTTGTTCAATTATAACAAACGAATTATATTTAACCTTGTCCTACTTCATAATTTTCTATTAAAAACATAATAAAAGTCAAAGATAAACTATTTGGCAACGTCTATAGGTTTATCTTATCATCTTTATACTTTTTATTAAGTTGTTAAGTTTACAGTTGTATCGTAAATCAATATTTACTGTATCGTAGTCGTACGTACCTACTAACAAAAATTGAAACCTGTGAACACTCGCGTTTCTATTAAGACAATTCCGTTTCTAACTTTCAATTTTTTCAACTTTTTTTGGAGGAATTGAAACTATTCAATATTTCATTTCATCGAGTAAGGATCAAACCCAGAACCTATCGTTTACAGTCGCAGTCTCGTCTCCTGCGCCACTACCGGCCCTATTTCGTTTCAATCACTGAAACTAAATCTTGGGCATATCAGGTTTTCCATGTCACGCGTTGAAACGTTCACATTTATGTTCAACACCTACTTACAACGGTATCGCCGCCGCCGTGACAAATCTGTGTAATCTCTTTCAACATCAAAACGCATGTTCTACAGACATGGTATCCTTGATCCGATTAATTTATGATATAATTTATTACTTACCTTATTATTAAATAATAATTGGTACCTATAATAATAATAGCAACTGTAGTGACGCAGGGATACAAGCGTGCCACTGTAAACGGTGCAGGTTATTATGGGTTCGATTCCCATTCGAGGGTATGAAATATTTTTAATTCTTTTTTTTCTTCGCTCAGGTAATGAGACAAAGTACGGTGTTGATTTCCCCAGGTTCCCTTTACCTACAATGATATGTGCGGAATACAGCGCTAAAATAAATTTAAAAAATATGTTATAATAAAATAAAATAATATAAAAAAAAATAATATAAAATAATATAAAATAAAATAATATAAAAAATATATTAGTGGAATAAAAATTGCCGAGCGCATGAAATATTTATGCTAAAAATAATATTAAAGTTTTTCGTCATTGTTATTCAATAATTATGATGAACCAATATACAATAAAATTATGAAAAGAAAATATTTTATTATAATATTTTTTTATGTTTGATTATACTTCATTAATTAAGAAAATTCTTTACTGATTTTTATGTTTTTTATAACTACAAACCATATTACTAGCGAGGAGCACAGGCAGTAATGTACCGCCTGTTTGGTATTTATATTAGGCACTCGTCATTGTTTTTTCGTAAAATTCGTAAATCAAAACACGTTTAAGAAGCAAAATATGTATATTGACATTTTTATGATTGTATTTAGGTGTGAGATCATTATTATATTTCAAATTGTATATACATATGAAAATGAAAAATAGAGAAAAGCTCCCATCAAATATATAGAGAAAACTGAAAAATGGTCATACATTTTTTAGCTTTACCCTTATTTACGGGATAGTAAATAAAAGAGTAGGTCGAGGGAATCTGGGAATCTAATATTAAGACACTCTGTTCTCATTAAGTCATCTACGTTCCCCACTTTACGCGGAATTCTGGCGACTACTCGAATACTCCATATATCTTGAATTTATAAGATTATTTTAAACAAAAATTATCACCAAGCGACGCTATTAAAGACTTAGAGCTTATAATTAAACACCTCAAAATTACGTCTTGAATATAATATATAAATGTACATATATACATTATATACCTTCATATATGTGGCTGTATAAGTGCCAGCTTATCCGAAACAGGCGTCGTTAAATCCTCGCTGAGCGATCTTGAAGCCACTCTCAGTCCTTTAAGCGTTTGCGCCCTTTCATTTACTGCTTTTTGGCTTATTCCCTTTTAACTTTTTTTAAGTTTGAGGACTGGTTTAAGTAAGGTATGAGTTTGATGGCGAAGTGAAGAAATCTTTTTTATCGGATTCACGCTGTATCCCGCATGTAGTAGGATAGGTAGATGGAGCATAGTATAAAAACACTCCGCTCCCCATTTTTCGCCGAATTCTGGAGGTATTACATGTTGAGTGGCGGAATTCAACGCCGCGTTTTGCCTCGACACCAGAGCGAACAAAATGAAAATATTTGATATTTAATTTCTTCCATTGGGGATCGAATCCACAATCACGTCGTGTTGACAGTAACATGCTTGTGCCCATGTGCCAAGCCTTAAAAAGAAGAAGAGGAAAAAAAGGAAGTTTTACTTAATAAAATAAAAATAGCTCTATTTATTCAATTACTTACTATTTTAACTTCTAGTAGTAAAATATTCTAGTAGAATTAAAGTATAAACTATAGTCTTCTAATAGTCATCTTGGCAAGAGGAAACGTCGGTCAAGCACCTACAGTCCTATACGCGGCAGCTTGTTATGCAAAATATTTCATTGAAGTAGCCGAGAAAATAATAGGATTCTTATTCGGATTCGTACTTGAGTCTCTGTTCAAATATGGCATGTATTTTTGACTTAACTCCACTAATCATAGGGGTGTATAATTGGTAATTCGTAGAACAGGTATTTACTTTTTTTGTTGATAAATATTGTATTGTTAGCGAACTCGTGAAAATGAGGGTAGATGTAGGTGAAAAAGACTATAAAAGTATTATATTTTTAATACGTATTTATTTTCAATTCGTATTCATATCTCATATTATGGGTGTGAGTAAAATATTATTTGCTCTTGATTTTTGTAATATATTTGGGAGGCTTTTGTTACGCTATATTCATATGTATGTTTAAATCCCTTTAAGGCAAAAATAATAATACGAATATGAAACGTAATATTATGTTTCTTATATGGTTCGTTTCTTATAGGTATGAGCTATATATACATAGGTGTCTATTGAGCGTACCTTTACAACAGAGTCCTGCTTACAAAGTTTACAATGCATATAATGGGCGATGCCCAATGTAGTGACTGACCACTGTATCAAAATATCAGAGAAACACTACACACTTTAAAATTCCGATTACTTTTGTCAAATATAGTATTTCTCAATAAACATACTTAAGTATTATTTAATTATTCGTAAATTAAGTATTCTTCTATTACTGTCTAGATATACTTAGTATAGGCACGAGGCAGCTATATAAAACTTATTGAATCGTATTAGGGGAGTTCAATATTTCCCATTCGAATCATCTCGGCTCCAATACGAAGTAACTTAATCAATCGGTAAACGTCCAGGGCTCGAGGCGATTAGTTCGATGGGTCCTTGAAACTTAGAACATTCCTCGAAGGACAATCGACATTTAATAAGCTGAACATTATTATTGACCATAGAGCTAAGTCTAAGAAGTAGTATACATAATTAGGATAATGTATTAGTTGCTCTATTGTTGGACTATAGGCAACGTCGGGTAATTACCTGATATTTTTTTTATCTTCATGTTGTATCCCTCAAAGTAGGCATAGGGAACATAGTGTTACGTCACTCCGATCCCACTTTTGGGGCTTTACGTATTAAATGGCAAAACTCAACGCTGAGCTTTCGCTTTGGTACCAATGCGGAGAAATGAAAATATTAGTAAATAATAATTAATCCCCCGAGTGTGGATCGAACAAACAACCATCGCGTTACAATCACACCCGTATGCCCCTGAGTCACAATGACCCTGTATGTTGATGGTTACCTACCTATCCATCAACTATAATTAATAATAAATTCACATAAATTTATCCGTATTTATTACGTTAAAAATAATTAGTTCTATAGAACATTACAATATGTAATATCGACTCGCACATTACTAAACTCGAATAATTATTCTCCATTATATTTAAGGGAGGCGTGAAACTAATTAAATTAGATCCTATTCAAGTAGACTTACGTATTAGATATACCTATTTAATTTCAAAGCATTTTAGCCTCGAAATAAAGGGTATTTTTTGTTTCTTTTATCTTTTAACATGATACAGAAGTCTCTTTCTATAATATATTTTTGGAGCGTCGTATGTTTCAAATATATAATCAAGACATTGTATAACTGTACTTAATTTTTGTATAAAAAAAAGTTAAAACTAAAATCTGAAGGCTGGAATATATATTAACTATTCCACACCCAGTTTAACATCTCGTTTTCGTTACATTTATGAAATTTATAATACGAAGATACCAAAGTAACATTGTCGTAACTACCAACTGTATGTAATCTTATATAGGTATAATTGAAAAGTTTCATTTCTACCTGAGATCGTTATCACAGCTATGATTAATTGAGACCCGAAGTTCTACTCGCCCGTTCGATGTACATCGAGGCTATGAGCACCAGAAACTTGGAAACAACCATCTGTGATAATTCGCTTCTGTTACGTGTATCAAGTTTAAATAGAAAGTAAATGTAAGAAGGATTAAGGTGTATTATCAAATATTATGTACCTATAATATGTTTCTATGTTCCCATTTCTTCTCTGGTGTCGAAGCCAAGCGGTGTTTAGCTCCGCCCCAACTTAACAGCAATGTCTACAGAATTCGGCGGAAAGTGGAGAACGGAAATGTCTTAATGGGAACGGGTTCGCAGGCTCCCCCTGCCTACAAAAAAGTATACCAATGAGATCATTTATCATTTTGCGTTCCCACATAGTAATTGCAGTAAATATTGTAGCGGAGGAGCAAATAAATGAGCTTCATAATCGACAATTACAAGTTGGCCAGACACCACGAGGATGTTCCTAATAGCGAATAGAGTTATACTACCGGCGCGAACCGTCCCATTCATGTGTTAAGCGTAGCGAGAAATGAATCTTTGAATTTTTAGATAGTTTTTTCGCCTAAAACCATCTACGTGGTCATATCTATGTTTGCAAATTTTCATCTCAATCGGTCAAACCGTTTGGGGGCCTATTGGTGACAAATTGTGAAAAGTCTCCAGTAGTCTCCACTCGCTTCTCTCAATCAGTACCATTGACTGGCATTAGCATTAATTCTATTTTATCTATTTTATAGCACGCGTTTGTTTTGAAGCCGTCCTTATACCAGGAGTGTCACTGTAAACATGATATTTGTGGATTCATATCTCACTCGGGATATGAACGCGGCGTTGAGTTCCGCAAATACCTTGAAAATTCGGCGGCAAGTGGCGAATGAAGTGTCTTAACACTACGTTCCCTCTGTACTAGTTATATTAGTGCCATTGATTGGCATCCAGTATTATCCAGCTGCTATACTAATTAGTGGTCGTTTGTTTTATAGGACGCTGCCGCTAAAATATTGGACGCTTTTGTGATATGTGGTAAAATTTTATGTGTTACGTAAAAGGGAAATGTATGTACATATTTTATGCGTGTGGTTTTATATAAATATAATGTTTTAAAATTGTACAAAGGTTTGATTGACCTCGGCGTCCATTATTTGCGAGTTATTGGTCTCTTTTTTCAATATATTGGGAATATATATTTTTGGATTTTCGGGGGGAATAAGTTACTATCAATTCCTCGCGTAAATTCCTTCAACACGCAATGTCTCGAAAATTGGAGAATGGAGCGTATTAACACTAAATTCCCTCTGCCTACCATGCCGTATGCAGGATACAGCGTGAAGGTGAAAAAGATATTACAATTACTGAGATACCTCTCTATATATTTTTCAGTATAATAATTGCCCAAATCCATAATCATTATTCAGTGTAGTAAGTTGCTCAACAAGTTTCCCTCTTCCCTTGTTCCCGGGAGATCCCTTGTTTGTAAAACTGTTGTAGGGCCTCGTGTTACGCTCTACCTGACCTCTATAACTTCTTTATAGGTTCCACATACAAAGAGAAAATCCTTATTGCTTTTTGTTATTTCTTACACATTATTTCTATTTGGGTGTTCCATATATAGGTGTTAGTATAACGTATTCCGGTTTTATATGACAATAGTATAACATTATAGGTACATAATTACTTTCTTGTTATTTCTTTAAACACTAACCATGGTTTCTATTTTGAGATTATTTTCAATAATAACTTAAAAACATCGGTGTTGAGTTCCACCACTCAACACATCGCCTCGAGAATTCTGCGGAAAGTTTCCGCGGTAGTGTCTTAATGGGAACGGAGCGGCTTAATGCGGGGTCCCCGAGTATGCTCTGCCTACCATGTACGGATTACAGCGTAAAACTAAAAGAGATAACTTATTATAGATAGATACTTACAAAGCTATTTTTTTTATTTTAATAAAATGAATTATATTCGCATAATTAAATGTAACTACAGAATTAATCCGTAGTACTCGTACTTATGCTTGAGCAATCTTTGAGCCAATTTCCTTTATTTGTATAGTCCAATCTACTTACTTCGTAAGTTCTTAAGAATCGCCCCCAATTTCACTGTTCGTTTGATATTACGAATGAGCAACTCATTAGTCTCTTTCCCGTTTTTCTTATCAGCGAGAAAATGCTCTAGACGAAGAATCCTAATAAATTGTCACGTTTACTCAACACACCCGTACAGAAAATGTATGGCTTATATAGATTATATTGGGTCTTTGTCAGATACAATAATCTACTCGTTTGACCTACTTTCAGTGGGGGGAAGTATTTGTCTTGATATTTATTTATAGGATCAATTAAAGTGGTTCCTTTATTGTGTTAGTTCTTGCTTTTACGATCTCATATAAGACGTATTCATAAAATACGCAAACGCGGCTTCGCCCGCTGACAGTTATTGTTATGTTATAGCCAAATTATACAAACTCTACTTAATTGCATAAATTGTTGCCTATGTGTTATTCTAATCTATAATAATAATGTAAAGTTTATGTAAATCTGTTCAGTAGTTTTTGCGTAAAAGTGGTACAAACGTCCCAAATCTTCACAAGCTAGTAATATTAGTGGGAAGTAAGATAGGAATTTTTTTTTTCTGTTTGTTTGTCTTTTTTATCAATTATCATTATAGATTAGATATCGATAAATACTATTTCAATATATATATAAAAAAAAGTTGTATGAATGTTTTTGTTTAGTAAAGACGCCCCTGTTCTCCCGAGTGCCCTCCAACACAAGAGTCGTTAGCGAGCGCGTCGCTACACCAGCTTTAAAATTTTAAACGTCACCTTTTTGCATTTTGTTTTTTTTTTGTGTTTTAATATAAATCAAAATATTTGTCTATTTTTTACTCAGTCGTTGAGAGGTCGCTTTGTTTTCTTTTTAGTTTTGAAGTAAAAAAAAAGTTTTTTTAGTTACATGCATGTAGGTCTTTGTTAATATTTGTTTTCTTTTTCGCTACTTCAACTACCTACGCTGTCTCGTTAGTGTATCCATGGCACTATAAAAATTAAATAATATATGCCTTTATAGCGATGCAGGTTGAATTTACTGACTCAATTATTTTGCTCGAACAATTTTTAACTGAAAAAATATATTATAATGAAGTATCATATATACTCGTACGTATATTGTTTTTTTTAATTAAGTGTCTTCATGTTTGTTTTATATTGCACTATTATTCAAAAGCAGGAAACATCTTGATCATGATCATGGGCGTATCTACGTATATTTTCTGGGAAAGGGGGGATCCTGGACACACACACATAGAAATTTTTTTGTTACGAAATTTTCTGGGGTGGGCACCAGACTATTCTGGGGTACGCCCATGATTCTGCTAATGAACAAAGTTAAACAAGGATCAAATTTAATTGTTAATTCTGTGATGGCTCCTTTTCCTATCTCTCTATAGGAAAATGCTTTGACATGGGTAAATAGTGATATTGATTTACGACAAGATAATAATTAAAGTTAGACTCCCTTTTAGTGTCTTCGAAGTATCATCAACAAGGGTATTTTGGGATCGCTGTGCATGTCTGCCCAATAGTTTACTTGTTCCTACTTAGTTAATGAGTTTGAAGGAACATGCTTCATCATTTATGTACTGTTCGTAATATTGCTTGGGATTTTGGATGTAGCTTGTGATATTTGAAACTCTATTACCTTTATTATGTAAGATTTTAGTGAAAATGTCTTTTAAAGGGTTAGAAGTGATCCAAAACGGTTTGAAATTCAACCGAAGATTTTATATTAATTTTGGCTATCAATTTATAGTTTTTATTTGCGTGTACTCGTAACCAGAGAAAGAAATTAAATATTTCATTCCCCCGTGTGAGAATCGAACTCACAATCGTCGTGTTACAGTCGCATGCATATGCCAGCGCCTCGATAAATATTTTAATAATATAAAACAATTAATTTAGTATTTCATTGAAGTTTCATAATATTTTTAAGGCCATTTATATACAAAATTTCCCTTTGAATCTGTAAAATTAACATTTATAGCTGTATTTAGTGATTAATTGTAGCTGAGTCATAAATTTAAAGAGGGACCATTCCATTTACATACTATCTCAAATACCTTTTAAAATTAAACTGTAATTTGTTATTTCTGACCGAAAAATTTCGTTATTATTCAAGATTTTGTGAAAATCTTCTTCGAGTTGGGGTCTCTGTGAAGTTTTGTAACCACACGATTTCGACGAGAATATTAATAGAAATGGAGAAATACTATAGAGAAAAATTTTACAGATAAAAACCTGGAAAGTAATATACATTTTAGTAAACATTAAATATCTGAATTTCAGATTATTATAAATATTTTTATTTATTCATTAACTTTATCTCACAAAAATGAGCTCATATTGTCACTGAATCGGATTTACCTATTTTACTAGAAAAGAGAATATTTACGGAGTGCCTTAATACTAGGTTCTCTCTGCCTATCCTGCTGTGTGCGGGATACAGCGTGAAGCTGATATAAGAATTATTTTACGAAAACTAGAAATACATCAACATTATTATTCTCTAGCAATTTAACTATCCAGTTCCTAAGTAATATAAACGACATACCAATAAAACAGTATAAGATGAAATAGTAAATAGCTGCAATATTTCGTCAGCTAACTGCACTACGCTCACGGTGCTCAAGTTCAATTACATTTCATAAGTATATCGAAAGAGGTTCATCGGAAATCTGCCACCGAGTTATTTCCTCTAAGAAAATACCGGAAATGAAGGTGGCAGGGGGAATGAGGATATTTCTTTACTGGAATTTATGTGGAAATACTTCGTAATTCCACTTCGTTCACCGGCTATGAAACTTTACTGTGTGTATAGAAATAAAATTTATAAAAGTTTAAAAGTAGGTACTTTCTTATATACCAGAGTAGACAGAGGGAACCTGATGTTAAGTCACACTGTTTCCCCACATTCCGTCGAAATTTTTGGACTTAAATAGCGGGACTTAATGACGCATTATGTCTTCTTGGAATTATTACAGGAACGAAAATATTAAATAATTTATTACCCCGACTGGGACTCGAACTTGGGACTTTTTTAACCACTGCGCTAAGCTGCGATTTTGGCTTGTTAACAATTTTTATTTAACTTATTGAATTTATTAAATTTTTGTTCTGTTAACACTATTTTGAATAAAATTAATTGGTGTGTGACGTTTAATTTCATATTATTTTAAAATGTTTCCCGAATGCTTTATGCTGATAAATTGAAATATTTTTTGTATACTTTTCATATAGTTACTGGTCTGCTTTAAACTTTTTTGTACCGAATACCGAATTTCAATATGTTTTTAATCCTGTCTGACATGTTGAAGTCAGTAAGTTTAAGTTGTGTATAAATGTTAAACATGGAAGGGATATATATGTATTTATTTTTATACACAAAAGAGTTTATATTAAAATTCTTACATCAAGAAGAAAAATATATATTTTTTTACATTAGTACATATTTACGTAGTATATATTTTTTTGATTCATTTCGTACATAGCAGGGTAAGAGGGGATACCTGGGTGATTTGTATTGAGACACTCCCTTCGGTTCTCCACTTTCCGCCGAGTTCATGAGGTATCACGTGTTGAGTGGCGGAACTCAAATCAAGAGCGATAGAAGAGATATTTTATTTCTAAGAGTGGAAATCGAACCTTCTACCTGTCGCATTTACATTCGCACGCTTTTGTCCCTATGCCACGATTGGCCCCAAGTGCCTACATATGTATGTAAAATTTTTACATTAAAACTAAACACTGTTTTTTATAACGATTCAGTGAATGAAGATAAAACATAAAATAAATACCTTTAAATTAAAGAATAAATAATGTTTATTCTCTAGTTAATATATTAATCATTAGCTTTATTTTAAATGTTAATCAAGTTAGCAAAACAAGTTAAAAAATGTAATGCTATAATATATTTTTCCTTATGTATATAATTTAGTATTTTAGTAAGTACACAAAGTTTTTGAATTTTTTTGAAAGACTCGCTCGCGGCTTTGCCCGCTTGAACTACGTAATTATTAATTTACTCATCTGCATGCATTGCTTTCGTTGTTTAAAAAGAATTTCATTTTAAAAACAATATAAAGAAATAAGTAAGCTTCTTTGAAATCCATCTACTATATACAAACTTTATTTTCAAATATATATTTTTCAAATAAATAGAGATTTCACAACAGTGCTATCATAGCGTTAAATAAGCTGATAACAGGTGCTGGGTGCAAAAACATCAGTAGAGTATTTTACCCCCCCTACATATCCCGCACAAGCCCGTATCACGGAGTTATTGACTTTCTCGACTAATATAACCCTGGCTGTGCAGGTTACGCTACTACAAAATTAAATTGTACTAGATATTTTTTCTTCCGTTTTTAATGTTATTAGATTACCATGGCGTAGGTTACGTTCAGGCTTCAGTCTTATCCGTATTAATATTTGAAGCCGCTGGTGCGCAGTGCGATTGTATATACGATTGTTGTAAGTTCCGTTCCAATGTGAAGGAATTATTGGCATTGGGGAAAGAAGTATCTTAGCACTTGGCTCACAGGTTGCGTAGACTTAAAAAGAAAAATATTTAAAAGGTATCAAGTTTTGCCACTGGACACAGTATCTTTAGTAGGTGGACGAGAACAGAATGTCTTGACAGTAGGTTCTCTACGAGTAGAGGGTGAAACTATAAAAATAATTAATAAACCTTAAGCCTAAGGAAACGCTTGCAACTTAGAAATAGGTTAAAAGACGTTACAATATTTATGACGATAACATGCACTAGAGCATTAAAACGTATGTGGCCTAGTTTATAACCGAGTGGTGCTTAAAACAATAAATAAAATAATATCCTTTCCATTATTTAGGGGCAATTTTATGATGAGACGGCGTTCAGTTCCGCCACTCAACATGCAATGCCTCTAGAATTAGGCGGAACTTGCGGAACGAAGTGTTCTAACACTAGGTTCCATCAGCTTACTCTGCTGTGAGTGGAGTACAGCGTGAAGCTAAAAAAATATGTATTATTTCTGAAGAATTACAATATATATATACGTATTTTAATGGTTGTATTGAATAAAAGCGGAACGCTCGCGGTTGCGGGAGGAAATTACGCGGCACATTTGGACGTTGCGCAACTTAAATATCATTATTTCAAAAATCTCTTCAATTTTTTTTATGTTTTTTAAATGACGAATGGGAGCACTTTAAATTTGGAACATTTAGTCATTTAGGTAAGATGGGATTTTAACGGAATGTATTTATTTAAATCTATTTTTTAAGATATTTTCGTATATTTCATATGTACCTTATAGATGTTATATATATTTAATAAAAATTCTTTATTTCTCCTAAGGAATTTCGAGAAATCATCTCTTAGTGCATCCCTACATACTCTAACCTGCTTGTCAAATGTAGACTTTCTAAGTTCAGTTACTATGCCTGTGTGTTGGCAATCAAGTTTTTACCTATAGCATATTCAATATTAGGAAAAAATAAGCCCGCATTTTAAAGAATTCTCTAATAAATAACATTACGTATGGTTGTAAAATAACCAACTTACAATTAAAATTTTTATTTTTTTTTGCGTAGAGAAATTGCATCTCATACTTACCTATTCTATAAAAGTGAAAATCATCAGAAATTTGTCGAAAACGTAGTGAAAAAGTTAGTTAATTAAAGTAGAAATACTTATTTTAAATCAATTACATTAATCAATATATGTTTTCTATTTTATAATGGCCGGAGCGCGCGTTAACCGGAACAGGCATTCGCGGTCGCGAGAGGAAATAATGTAGCTAGTACAACGTATTTTGGCAACGCATTACTTCAAGCGCCATTTTGAATGCTTTGCAATTTCCTTTTTCGTCATTTTGGACATAATTTAAATTTACTATATTATTCTATAAATTTTAATTATTATATTATTTAATAGTTATGGCACATTAAATATTGTACAATAGATTTTTTTAAATATAAAAAAATTGGAATTAAGTTTTTATTTTTTTAAATTGCCAATTAAATTGAATGATACAATGTTTGTGTTTTAATGACGTTTATTCCCATAAATATCCCATATTGAGCAAGGTAGGCAAGGAGGGCGTAGTGTTAAGATATTCCGCTCCCCATTCTCCCCTGAATTCTGGAGGTATTGCTATCTATACTAATATTTAAAACATAAATACACTTTACACAACTCGATGTCATGAGTTGGACGCGTCGGAATAAGTAACTGAAGCTTTAAAACAACTGCACATATAACTTTTAACTAGTGCAGGGAATACTGTAATTGGAAAATGGTAGATACATTGCAACTCTGGTATAAACTCACATAAGCCCACATATTTATAGATACGTTGGACGTCAGTCAGCTCCTTATTCTTTGGACATGTTACCAAAATTGAGTTTTTCACTCGTGGTGCAGGGGGTCAAAGTTTGACTGTAAACGCAAAAGGTCGTGGCTTGGATTCCCACTTTAGGAAATGAAATATTTCATATTTTTATTTTTTTACTTTGTCGAGGTAAAGCGCGGCTGAGTTTCGCCACTCAATACTCAATGCTTCTAGAATTTGGCGGAAAATGGGAAACGGAGTGTCTTAACGTTAGGTTTCCTCTCCCTCTAGATTACAGCGTTATACGAAATTTTTATCTTAGAGGGTGGATTTTTTTAATATACGTCGCACCCTCGTTTTTCTGCACCATACCATTATTTATAGGCCTAATATCTTTTAGAATTACCGCGGCAAAATAAATCTTTGTAAAGCCAGGAGGAGCGTGTCGGCCAACGTTTGCGATCTTCAATTTACCATTATTAGTAAATTGAAGAAGAAAAAGAAGAAGTATACTGCCGCAGAAGAATAGAATGGCGGAATAAATCCGAAAGTGGGGAACTGAGTGTCTTAAGACTAGGTTCTTTTTCCCTACAATCATATACACGAGATACACAAAAAAGGAAGATATTTTAGACAATATAAATCAATTATCTCATCCAATATTATTGGAGGAAAGTAGACATATTAATCTCCTATCTAAATGTAAATTGTTCGAATTATCCTTGTTGCCACCATAAAGAGTCGTTAGGTTAATTTATCAACTTTTACAATATACCCAACCGCAGTTCAGAACGCAATTATAAGTTTTGAGCGGCCACACAGTAAATTATTTTTGAAAAGACAACTTGCTCCGCGGTACTAGCGATACGATTCCGCCAAGAAATAAATCTTTCGGCGTTAACTATATTTCTATAATTTTCTTATTATACAGGAAACACGATATCTTTTAATTACTGTTCGTAATTAAGATATAAAAAATAGCGTGAATAATTCTGTGTCGACATTAGAAGATTATATATTAGAATAATTAAGCTAATTATACATTCATATGAATAACTTTGACACCTGTATCCTATTTTGATTTACTTTAAAAAATTAAATATTTGGTTTTAAAATGAACATCTGCATTATTTTTTCTACTAGGACTGTGTAGAGTGTACGTACATTGTAATTAATATATTTACAGGGTTGTACGTGTTACCGTTAACGATATCTATACTAATATAATAAACCGGAAGAATTTGTTGTTTGTTTGTTTGAACGCTAAGATCTCTGGATCTACTGGTCCGATTTACATTGTTTTTGTTTTGTATGAAATCTGCATTCTTCAGAAGTGCTATAGGCTATATAACATTACATTACACATATATACTAATAAATTAAAATACTTTCTTATTTGACTTTCGAATTTGCAATTTATTCTGCCACATTAATAACAACCGTCGTTGCTAGCAACGGTTTGCAAAGTTTTGTTGTTTTAAGAAAACGTCACCCAAGATGAACTTATATTTTGATATTCATTCTTATAAAAATAAATATAATAGTTACTTTTAGCATTTTATCTAGATTGAATTTATAGTTGGCAGATATATATAGTAACTGCCTTACAATAACATCTTATAAAGATAGTACAAAAAATTAAAAGCAAACCAGCTATATACATATATTTTTTGTTAGTTCAGGATATATATTGATATCTTGTAAAAAATGTAATTCTGGGAATGATCGCGTAATATATTTGAAAAGGATATCCATTTCCCTTTAATTATATATTTTAATTAGCGAGTTTCGTATCTTTTAATTTGTTTATAACGTTAAGTCTACGCTCATTTAATGTCATTTACTTTACGTTAGGATAGTGTTTTTTTGTTTGAAGCTGGTTATATATAGTATAACTCATTGTTCCTCAGAATTACATGGAATAAACAAATAGGTATATTTAATAAATATGAATATTTACCTTATTGAGATTTGAACCTGCAATATGGATGGATACAATAAAACACCCGTTTACCGATACTACGTCATTATACAAATGTTTTATTACAAGTTTTAGTTTTAGTTACAAATTATTGGACGGAGCATCTCCTTGTATTATTTTTGTTGAGCATTTTCAACAATACACTGTAGAACAATTCAATTGATGATTCAGATGTATTAAAACTGCTGACCTATAACCTTTTCTTTTGATTCCATTAAAATCAATGTTTCTTTCTGCTTTTGATGTGGTATCAATGGATTCTCCATCAAAAGATTGCGGCCGAGAGGGCAACTTCCTGGAGAATTTTCAATTATTAACTTTATCCTCAAATCTCAGGAAGCTGTAAAACTTTCCGATCACCTTTCTACTAATAGATTAAGAGAAATTACTTTGATAAAGAATTTACATCGGATACGCGGCCGCGTAGGAAATATTGCGCAGACTACAGGTTCGGTTTTTGCCGAATTTCTTACATAAATAATAATATCAACAATTTTAACAATATTAAAGATGTACATTTGGTTAATGAGTTATATTTATTTAATTCCATGATATAAGTATATTTTAATTATAAAGGGCTAAACGCAATGGGTATGGAGACGATGCCCGTTCGCGAAAGGGAATTATTTTTGTAACTGGCAAGTACAAAAAATACATATTCTATTATTAAGAGTTACTCTGTAAGCTTTTTCAGTAGTTTCGAGCGAAATGTCCTTTACGGCGTAATAAAATATAAAAGAAATGAATAGAACAGAGTTGTAAGCCTACTGGCCGCTTGCAGCTTTATTTCCACTAATCCTTTGTAAAAGGAAGTAGTTGTAGAACAGCTTAAACTGATTTAAATACATTTATTATCTGCATAACTTTATTGCTTTTTTTTAAATATTGCAAAGCGCGGCGTTGAATTCCAACATTCAATATGAAATGTCTTGGAAAGAGAGGAACGGAGTGTCTTAACACTACGTTCCCTCTGCCTACCCTATAAATGCGGTACAGCCGGAAGCTGACAAAAAATGTATATCATTTCAAATGATCTCGACTAACCTTAAAGGAAGGAACGAGCTCGTAAGCTGGTTCAGCGATGGTCAATCCCGAATTGTTGTGTATTTATTAATCAGGTATTATATCAGCAATTTTGATAATATGGAAATCTATTCTTTGAGGATACTGCACATAAATCCAGTTTTATTGGCGCCGACGGCTCAAAGCTCTTGATGCGGATTTATGATCGTTCGAAAGCCCTTTTATTGCAAGTGGGTTATGGGAAATTTTTAGAAGCAGCCACATAATGGCGATATAGAAAGTAATGCTATCTGCATAAAAAATAGTAAACTAATAATTCTGTAGCTTAAGCGGGCGAAGTCGCGAATGGGTCGCTAGTATCACATTTTCTACCCAAGCAAGATCTTTGAAAATTTAATCGTTGAATAGTAACTTTGGAACAAGCTATTAATATTTCTATAGTACTACTTCCAATTACCGAGTAATCAAATTGATTATGTACTAATAAATCGATTTTGATTCAGGATGAAGACCAGACCAAATTAATACATACATAATTTATAGCTGTCGTGCGATATCACCGAAACTGATGGTGACAGTTAATTCGTGCAAAGTACTGGTGGTAAATCAAGAATACAGCGGGATTGGATTGTTAACGGGTTTGGAGAGGTTGGAGCGGTGAGCGGGTGTTAATTATTCAGCTCTCGGAGCTGCGTCCAGCTCGTGTGACCCAGTTTGTGAGTCCTGCGAACAGATGGAACTCCTGATGCTGTGAGATTAATATGATAATCAGAGCTTAAATGAATATTGGTGATGAATAAGTTTAATTTATGATGTTAAATTGAAATGTTGTTAGTAGTCAGTTTCACGCTGTATTCTGTATTCAAGCAGAGAACTTGGTGTTAAAACACTATGTTTTCTACATTCCGATGAATTTTTATTAGGTTTTGAATGGCGGAACTAAACGCCGCGTCTTACCCCGACTCTTTTCTAATGTTGGTTAAATTGAATACATATATAGCCATTTTGTATCAGGATTTTAGAGTACTATATGTCTATTTATTACGTTTTTCAAGTATAAATAAATTATTTACGTTTTTTATCAGTTTTTCATTCAGGAAATTGTATTAGAATAACAATAATATAATTTTACTAGATGCTAGCTATTTCTATGCACAATTTATTACTGACATGAGATGTCCTAATGTGTCTCCATAGTGCCGCTTTACAAATGTTCTAAACTAGAGAAACTAAGCGGATAATAAGTAGCACCGTTGTTTACACTGAAAACAGATATTAATGTGGAAATTGCAAAATATATGTATAATCCTTTAGTTCTTCCTTTTATGAAATATTTATGATATTAAATATTTGTGTCATAACAAATTATTAAACGTTCAGTTCAAGGGTGTTGTATCCCGCTCTTAGCAGGATAGGCAGACGCAACCTGGCGGAACCTAGTGTTAAGACATTCCGTTCCCATTATGACACTTCCTTTCCATACTTTCCGCCGAATTCTAGAGACATTGCGTTTTGAGTGGTAGAATTAAACGCCATGCTTTTCCTCGTTACCCCAGAGCTAGGAAAGAAAAATTATATATTTCCTCCACCACCTCCTAACTATACTATTGAGACTGCTCTCCACATTCCGCCGAATTTCTACTTTAAAAAATATGATTATGTTCACACCATTGAAACCCATTATTATTATTAATATATGTAATTCAATTAATAATTTCGATATATAAATACGTTCATCAATCAGAATTACGCCCTACTCTTCACTTAAGCTGTATAAGTATGCAATGTAAAATATTTTATCGACTAGTAGTGGATAATTTACTAAAAGCTTTTTGGTGGAAAATTTATTATGAGAATAAATTGTTTATGGAATGCACTTACAAATTCAATATAGCATGTTAAAATATTCGATTTTTTTTCCTTCTTTCAACTACAACCACTCTACTTCTACTGGCCTACTCTACTTCTACTGCTACTGGCCTCGAAAAAAAAATACAGTCGAATTGATAACCTCCTTTTTTTACACAAGTCTGTTTAAAAAAACTCTACTTCTACTGCTACTGGCCTCGAAAAAAAAATACAGTCGAATTGATAACCTCCTTTTTTACACAAGTCTGTTTAAAAAAAGATTTTTTATAAAAAAAATGTAAAAAAATCGATAGAAGCGCTTAAATTGAATAAAATTAGTAAGTCGAACTAATTGCTTTATTGGTCGGAGGAAAACCTTGGTCTCGTTACTATCGCCCTGTGCGCTCCGTGATTACCCATGCGGATATTTCTCTTTTTCATTCGCTTTTTCAATAAAACTCCTGTTTTCGTCGGAATTTTTTCGCATGCAATCATGAAAGCCTAGCAATTTTGCAGTTTTATTCATTCCCAACCCCTTGCCACTAATTTAACCTGTGTGGGTTTTTGTAGGTAAACTCGATTTTTTGCCATTTTATGTAGGTTATATAAAAACTAACGTAGTCTTAGGCAAAAAGGAATGTTCAATATTATTTAGTGATCAGGCTGTAACAGATATCTCCATTTGTTTAGCTAAACGTTAAATGAAATCAGCTGTACCCCGCATATAGAAAGGTAGAGGCAGGCAGAGGAAGCCAAGTGCTTAGACCCTCCACCAGACAAGTGACGTAACTCAACACTTTAAGTAAATAGTTCACATCCTAGAGCGGGGATTGAACCCAAAACCTGTCGTGTTTACAGTCGTACAACTGTCGGCACAACGCTGCAGCGGCACAAGGGTGTGAGTGTAACGCGACGGCTGCGGGTTCGATCCCCACTCGAGAAAGTGAAATATTTATTTACGTTTATATTTCCATTTCTTCGCTCTGTTATCAAGGCAAAGCGCGGCGTTGGTTTCTGCAACCCAACAAGCATTGCCTTCAGAATTCAGCACATGGGAATGGAGTGTCTTAACAATAGGTTCCCTCTGCCTACCCTGCTGCTGTGCTGGATACAGCGTGAAGCTTTGACTTTTGATTTTTAATGAAAAGTCAAAAAATATATCTATGGTTATTTACACCATTGTACAACTTAAGCTGACAAAACACGTTAACTACAAACCGAAACGCAAATGAAATTCCACATATTATATTTTCTAACACACTTACAATCTATCACCAAAAACAACACACAAATAATGGTCTTAGTGCAGTTTTGGATTAAATTGCAGGATCCGTTCGTAAACAAATAACAACACTTGGGAACTAAGATTGCACATATATCTATATCTATATATCTATATATCTATATATCTATATCTATATATCCAAAGTAAGTATGTCCAAGTTCAACCATTTGGAGTAATTCACTTTCAAACTTGAGCCCTCATTTGGTTAAGTCTGGCGTTGCCGGGTTTTTGGTCAGACTTGCGATCTAACTGTGGAAGTAATGTCAGTACATATATTTGGTGTAAGATTTTATGATGATGACTTTTTTGGTTCTTTGTTTTATTTTCTGCTTTAAATATTAGGAAACGTGCGTTTTTGGAAGATATTAGACTTCTTTAGTTTTTAGGCAGCCATTTTAATAAATTGGTTACTAAATCTATAAAAGTATTTAAGGACAATGAAATCTAAAAGTATTTAGGGAAAATGAAGTTTTTATTCAAAAATTCGAAATACATATTTGCACTGAAAATGTAATATTTTTGTATGAAGACTTAGAAACAAATGTCTGACTAAAAATTATCTATTTGAAATGAATAAATTTGAAAGCATTTTAAATGAAACTATTTAATCACAAATAATCGCGGGCTACTGTAATGTTCGAAATATCGGGTTACCAAAAATGTATAATATTCCGTCATCAAAGATCTTATTAAAGTTTGGAAGTACTGTTGTTGACAACGTCATACTTAAATTCTATTAAAGCAGCGTCGACGTCTCTATATGTAAATTATCTTAGAGCCAACGGGAAGCTAACAAGTGCTTCACTTTAAATGTCACTGTACATACATGTACATATATATAATTTACTTCATAGAAATTTTCAGTTTTGTTTATGAAATTTGGAATTTTGTGTAATAAAATATTTGTATGTTAATTGTTAGAATGTTCCATTGAAATTTATAAACAAACAAATATTTTTTTTGTAATGAGTATAATACTAAATCAAATAGTATGGCCACTGGCCTCAAGAGAGTCACGGCGTAGGGGCACAAGCGTTTAAAGAAAACAGATTGGATTCCCACTCGCGGCGTCGAGTTACGCTTCTCAACACACAATGCTTCCCGAATCCTGCGGAGAGTGAGTAATGAAAGTATCTTAATAGAAACAAAGTGTCTTATCACAGATATTGAATAATGAGGGAACACATGTGGCATTTTCTAAATTTATTCATTTACCTTAAATAGTTCTTGGCGAAGATATCTCGTTATTAATTTAATTCGAAAGCAACTCCCACAGCCATTCAGTGTTTGAATGTACGAGTAAAAGAAATGAAATGCCTTAGGGATTCTACGGAATCTGTGTTATTTCATTTGGAAAAGCATCAAGAGAGTGAATATCCATCCATATATATCCAATATTTTTGTAAGCGAGAGATATTCAGCGGGTTAGAATAAATTTTATATTACCCTTTCTAGTGGGGCAACGCTATTTTTAGATTTGGTAATCGACTACAAACGGATGAAATCCGAAAGCTTAAAGGGTGTTAAATTTTCAAACGCTGTTTCTGTTTTTGTCGAAGGCTTCCATTTTATATATAAACTGCCTGAAAAATACTGTTAAAATAAAAGCTGATATAAAATTGTCAATATATATAGTACGAGCGACACGATGACGAATTCGCCTTTTTTTGATATAAAATATTAATTTACTAATTTAAATTAGTTTTGTATTATAATAACTTTATCATTTTAAAGACAATATCTATACATTGAACGTAAAGTTTCAGGCAATTCAATCAGTTCCACTACTTACAACAGTGTAGTCGATAATAATACTTTATATGGATATCGTTTTATTTAAAAACGAATTTGAATAAAACAAATACTAAATTTTAAGAAAAAGTTTACCAAAATGCATTTGTGAAATTGCATTAAAATTGACTTAGCATTTTTAAACAGATAAAAATTTAAAATTATTGTTTAGGATTCTTTTTTAAATGTTTATTAGATCTGTTACGTGAATAAATGTCCTCGATAGTTTTTCTCATGTATGTTCCATGTATAGACGTTATACATGTTATTTATATCTATCTAATTGTGACTTATTTTTTTGCAGGTAAATTCAAAATAAATTTATATGGCGAATGACCACAGAAAGTGCGAAAGGTATTCAACCTCACAATTTCTATATATAAGTAATTCATTGTTTTATTGCATTTACGAAAACCAAATTGTAATATAATTAATGAAGTTAAATATTCACAAGTTAGAGCTGCTTGTAAAATATTCAAAAAGCGTAATTTAAAACCTTCTGGGGCACTGATACCGGGCTTACATTGATACTATAGACGCCAAGCGTATACCTTAATACCATGGTCTTATGGGGCTCATTGCATAATTATAATAGGGAAACAAAAATTCAAAAGTTAATATTTCTTTAGATATTTTTGATATGTTATTCCAAAATTTATACAAAAAATGTTATATAGGAACGAAGTTCATGTAATCCTCCTGAAATGTTGATAGGACTGTCGCCACGAATTTTTCTACAAAAAATTGAGGACAAATACAGAATGGTTTACGGTTACCTTTTCCATTTCCACACATAAAATGAAGTAAAACTGTTAATATATAAATCGATTATCAATACTAATTTTGGCAACTTAGGAAATTCTTTGTTTACAAAATAATAACATAATGTTATCGCTATTGCATGGAAAACAAGCTTATCCTCTTTTATTAGAGGCAGGCTCGTGATTTTAACATTTTAGGATATTTGCTATTAAATCGAGTGACGTTAAGAAGATACTACATTGTATTTTTTTAAATTTTATAAAATTAAGCATTTTTAATGGTATACGAGTACATTTTAATACAATATAATACTCTTATTGTTAATAATACAAATATGTCATTATTATTACTAAAGAGTTAAGTAATATAATTATTATTATAAAATTAACCATAAATAACCTGTAATGGTTCCGTTGAAACATTGATAAATATCCGTCGCATTCATCGGTTCATGTGTGCGCAGTTGTTACGAGCACACTAACGGTGACGACCTATCGTTTAACTAGAGATAATGTTATCAGCTATTAATTACTCGGAACGCTGCCACATTATTCACTGTTATCGATTAGGGGCTCACAATTTTTTGTTATTTTTTTTGTTTAACTATCATATACTAGCTAAATTAAAAAATATATAATATATGTAAAGCCTTTGCACCGTTTAGTTCCACCACTCAATGCGTTATGCCTCCAGAATTAGGGGGAAAATGGAGAACAGACTATGTTAACTCTAGGTTCCCTCTGCATAATCAGCTGTGTGTGGCATATAAAAAAAATTATTGCACTTTTCGTTATATTCAATTCGACATTTGATATCTTAAGTGAGAAACTCATTGTAGCCTTCTACTATAATATAGTACCACATAGGTATCCATTACGAGCTATGGACTTGTAATGGATATATGCAAAGATTACAACAGGAACAGATCCTATATATTGTATGTTTCTTAGCTTCACGCTGTTGCGTGTTAAGTGTTACGTTTTAAATTCCGCGTAAAGTAGAGAGCGGAGTGTCTTAACAGGTTTCCTCATCCACTCGTCTAGCTGCACTTTATCTACTCTGTTACGCGGAAAAAAATGAAAACCTTCTAAAACAATTTTTTGTTTTTTTGGAAAACTGTGGACATAAAACAAAACTAGTGTTGTTACATTTTCACGTTGAATTGGTTTATATTGGAAACTGTTTGACACCCCTATGTACAAGTATATTAGTGTTTACATATCGAAATGAGCGAGTACTTGTAATGTATTATATAAATATTTTGGTTCCATGAATCTATATTTTATTTACTTTTTCATTTAAATCATACCTATATTTTATTTGGTATACATATATTTTAAAATATTTTCCCTAAGCCGATCCCGAGATTAGCGTGAACAAACGCACTAACACTGACAAAAGTTTATACAGATAAAATATTTGACAAATATTCATAGCTAAAAACCCAATTTTAACTTAAATTCTATATCTTAGCAATAGTTAACTTAGCAAGTTAACATTACAACCGGACGTTTTACTACAGTTGATAGTGAATAACGCTTTATTCGCTTTTATTGCCTTAATCTACATACTTAAAGTCTATATATTTTATATGGGTATTATATTTTCATTTCGCCGCTCTGGTATCGAGGCAAAGCACGGCGGTGAGTACTGCCACTCAACACGCAATGCCTTCAGAATCCCGCAGAAAGTGGGGAACGGAATGCCTTAACACTAGGATCCCTTCGCCTACTCTGCTGTGTGCGGGATACAGCGTGAAGCTGATTTAATTTAATTTACATTACCGTAGTTCGGTGAGGCATTGTCTGACAGTTCACATAATCTAGCTTAGATTTTCATTTCTGGTCATTTCCGATAGAGTAAGGGAAGTTAAATAACACCTGTTTACCTATAGAACTTATTTAATTTTGTAAGGAAATAAATACCTAGAGACTCCCTAGCACTACCTTTATCCAAGTTTTATTAAAATTCCAACAGTTTAGTCACTAGTGATTCACAAATACTCAGACTTGAGTCATGCACTAATGTATTTACGATACTAGTATGAATGACAAGTAACTGGTATAGATGAGTAGGATTTCAACTCACGACCGTCGCGGTCATTGTCAGTCCAATTATAGAGGCACAAGGGCACTGTGAATATTTTACATTTGTATATGGACATTTTCTTAACGTTAACTTTAAATTTAAATAATCAAAACATTATAATCATTTACTAATGTTAAACAGAATGTTTCGAAGTAAATAGATTAACATTCATTTTGTTAGCTTCACGCTGTATCCCTCATATGGCAGGATAGACAAAGGGAACCACATTCGCATTAAGTTTCGTTCTCTAATTCCCGCCAAATGTTGGAGGCATTGCATGTTGAGTGGTGGAACTCAGCGCCGCGCTTCTTCTTCTTCTCGTAAGCAGAGCGAGGTAATAAAACTACTAAATATTTTATTCCCTCGAGTGGGAATCGAACCTATAATTGTTCCGCTGCGACGACTGGCCTCGTTATGTTATTACATGAACTATATAATACCTTAATAACATTTGAAACGTCGCTCCTAGTCTGTGTTACAAGGAATTACTTCTTGTCTGCGGAGTGATGTAGTGTTAATTATGCAAGCAGTTACGAACTATGGGAAGCATACTTTATGCTAAATAGCTTATTTTAAATTTTGTAATATTATATAATAATATACCTAGACTATGTAGCTAGACTAGGGTTCGATTTCCACTCGGGAAAATTAAATATTTAATATTTTCATGTCTTCCTTCTGGTGTTCGCAAAGCGTGATATTGAGTTTCGCCATTCACCAAGCAATGCTTCAAGAATTTGGCGGAGTGTCCTAACGCTAGATTCCCTCCGTTTACCCTGCTATTTACGGGATAGAGCGTGAAGCTGAAAAAAAATGTAATAAAAACTAATAATTCCAGTCTACAACATACACAAAGTTCATTTAGCTTATTCCGATGTCTAATTACGAGATAGTATCTGGTGTGCTCGGGTCGATATGAAGTTGGAAGGCGGCCAGTGCACCAGCGCGGCCAAGTGGAAACCAACCTGACATCTGTGTCAAGGTCTAGCAGTTGCTTAAATCGCCACCCAATTAATTATATTTTGCATGTAACAGCTTAATAGTGTTCTTGCATATGCAATACACTCGCTTTTAAACGATGAAGGTGGCATCTTGAAGAATTTGAAAGCTTGAATTTGGCTAGATTTTTAGAGGTACTTACTACTAACTTACTTTGAACGTAGAGCATATATATTTAAGTATTTTCGGTTATACACTGATTTTTTTAGCTACACGCGGTATGTCGCTCACAGCACAGTAGGCAGAGTTCTCCATTTTCCGCTGAATTCCTGGCACTTCCTGTTGAGTTCAAGGCTGGGGTTAGTCTCGACACCAGAGGGAATAAATGAAAGAATTAAGTATTTAATTAGAATCCATCATGTTGCTCATGTACCACGATTTAATATTAATAAACTAAAATAAAGTAAATTAAATTCTCCTAACTGCTTTAAATATGTTTTTCTAGTCCAAAACAGATTTGTAAAAATAAACATCCACAAATTTTACAATATTAGTTAGTGCCTCCGAAGTATCTGACATTTCGTTATTAACAGTTAATTGAGAATTTTCAGTTTAAATCCCATATTTGCGTAATTTAATTAAAAATTCAAACTTAATGTCCTGAGAAAATTCATTAACATTCACCCGTACGTATTTGTTGAAGCAATGCATACATAACTAATGCATAAATGCAAGTTGTAATTAGGTTCAAATACAAAACTTATATGGCCGATATAAAAAAGAACTTTTTTACCATCATTAAGACATTTCCGTACTTCATTTTCCGCTGAATTCTTGACACATTACATTTTATGGAACATGGAACTTAAGTTAACCGCGCTTCGCCTCGTTACCAAAGCGAGGTATATAATTAAAACATGAAATGTTTTATTTCACAGCGGGAATCGATGCTACAACCGTATACGACGGACTCATCATTAGTTATTTAAAAAAAAATACTGAACATTAGTTACAAATTCATTTCTAACTCTGTATTTCTACTCTCTCTCTCTCTCTCTCTCTTCTAACATTGTATAATACATTGGGTTCCTCGTAACTCGTCCGCTACGAGCTACGACCGATTTTCCAATAATCGCCAATCGGACACATACATACTTGTCTAGATTGCTTTTGCATTAGCTAAACGACGTCTATTACGGCGAATATTATAGTCTCTTGAAATGAAATGGTATTTTGTAAACAATGCCAGGGATAATGTAAGTCTTTTCTAGTTGGTTGTTATGCTTTTAACAATGTGGGACGATTTAGATTTATTTGTAAGGAAAGTTGTAGGTTTTTGTTAGAAAAACGTAATAAAATATAATGAAGTTTTTTCCTAAGTTTGGTTAACACTTTAAAAGTTGTCTTAAATCTTTTTTTGAGACACTCTGTTTTTCTTTAAGACACTTCCGTTGTCTTATTTTACAGTTTACCATTACCTAAAAAGTTTTTTAGTATTATAATTATCGTCTACCGTTAGCGAAAACAAAACGACTATCACAGAAATCCTAAAGTTACACCCATAATACAAAATTCATGTTAATTCCAACAAATACTGCTTCAAAGAAAACATCGTCATGTTTCTACAGCCATTTCCATTGTTATTATCATATTTCAGAATGACAATAAAACTGATCATTATCCTTTATATCCTTCACCGAGGATAATGTGTAAGGAAAAAACATTTTTTTTTAGTTTTTCCAATCTTACCGGATGAGGCATAGTTTTGAAAACGTACTATACACGTTTGGTATATAGTACGTTATAATATTGTAACGTTATAATATAATTGGAACTTTCACAATCTCTCTGAAGGGAGTGAACCCACACCCGTCGCGGTAAAGTCACACCTTTGCGTCATGGAATCATTTTAACCAATTTTCTCATATTAAAGGTTGGTCGAATATACTACGAAATTTAGACGCGCAAAAGCTACATTTCCCTCGACTCACTTGGGTGTAGTGCATCAAACGGTCTACTCCCATATTACGAAAGTCATCCCAAGCCTAATGGCTTAGGGAGATATTCGTATATGCACAACGTAATTTTGAGGCCAGTGGCGAAGCAGGGGCTCAAATATAATTTCCAAGTATATTTTCAGTTAAATTTTTCTTACCTTTTTAAGGGTATTATGTTTGTATATAAATAATATTTTCTTTTCTATATAGCATTTTATATCTTTCTAAATTTAAATCTTAATTTATTTTTTTAATAAAGTAACTTATTATACTTTAATTGATTATAATATAAACGTATATTTAAACATCATCTTCTCTGCATCTCTTTCGCCTCATCCACTGTCATCAAATTCTTTATATATGCTCTTCAGGGTCTTAAACGTGACCTTCCAGTATCTTTATACTGCGTTTTTGAAAATCTACCTCTGTCCTAAAGTTTTGTTAAATTCAAAATTCAAATTCAAAGTATTCTTTATTCAAATAAACTTATTATAAGCACTTTTGAATCGTCGAATGAACATATGAACCAAAAGCTACCACCGGTTCGGAAGGCAGTTCTGCTGAGAAGAGCCGGCGAGAAACTCAACAGTTGCTCTTTTCAAATTCAATGGTACAATCTATTACATTAGATGGCAGCTATCCTGCATTACATTCAATAGACATTAACTCCATACATGTTTGTCCTCTAAATATTCTTGAACAGTGTAATAAGCTTTACTTGTCAGAATTTTTTTTGTGGCAGTGGCAAACCTAGAATACACTGCGGAATTTTATTATATACACGTATGCTCAGACCCATAAAAGATTTATTAAACATACATAATTTCTTTAGAGCATAATAGAAACAAAAATCCACATTTCCATGACTATAAAATAGCTCTATAATGTAATAAAAATCATATTTAAGCAAAGCAATGACGTAGAAGCATTCTGTTTAATCGCCCCACGCTCGTGCTCGTATGCACCGAACGGTCATACATTATTCAGGCAGCCCGAGTCATTAGCTAAACGCGGCGGTCACTTGTTGTACGGCTGGCATTGTGTGTCTTTTAAAAGGGGGAAATTAAACTTTATTATACCTAATGTGGGTAATGTGAGTTTTAATAACGTTATTTTTGTTAGATCTATTCCGAACATAGCAGGGTAGGCAGAGGAAAACAAGTGTTAAGACATTCCGTTCTCCATTTTCCATTTCCACTGGCCTCTATCCGAATACATTATATCATTAATATATACCTGCTAGATATTTCCAACATACATTCAAAATAATTATATTCAGATACTTCATTAGGTGCCAACGTCATAAAAACTTTCTAATTGAAAACTTCATCTCGTGCGCGCGATATCAAAGCTCATATGAAAGCTCACACAAAATGAGTGAACCGTAAAATTTAAATGAGCTTATTATTCGCCATAATTAAATATAGTATAGTTTGTTTCATTTCTTCGCTTTGAACGAGGTCGAGGCAAAGATCGGCGTTAAGATACGCCACTCATATGGAAATGCCTCGAAAATTCGACTGAAGGAACGTAACATTCGTACGTGGCGTTTCGTAACACTTGGTTCCCTCTGCCTACACTTTTAAATGCGGGATACAGTGTGAAGTTAAAAAATATAATTATATTCTTTATTGCACAAAACAAAATACAGAAATTTAAAGAAGAAAAATTTTGTTGACAAGGGTGGGCTTATTTCTAAAAGAAATCTTTTCCAGGCTACCAGTGGAAGTGGATATCTGTGAAACAGCGAGGAGAGTATATATTATATTTGAATCTATATATATACAATATATAGGTCATCTAATCGATATTGCAAGCTAATAGGAGTATTAGGAGGTCTTAGCAAATAAGACTGACCCCAATGAATATTTATGGCAAGTGTCGAAGGCATCGATTACCATTAGCTGATGTCTGGTCGTCTGACTCTGCAGCTTTGTTGCCATAAGGACCGCTGATGGGTCAATTAATCTTGGGAAGCTTAAGATAGATAATGGTTTACCGAATAACTTGTATTTGGGTATCTTTAACTTTTGCTGAAAAATTACAAAATTTATGTAGTATCATTTCGAATGAACAAGGCAAAGCGTGTGGCGTTGTGTTCCGCCAATTAACAGGCCTCGAAAAATCAGCGGAAAGTTCTCTGTTCTCTGGCTATTTTGCTATATGCGGATTATTTTTTTATGTTATTGATTTCATTGCTACGATAATGATATTTTTATTCTGTTTTTCTCAAGACATCTAATATCCACAAAACAACATTACAACGAATCTGTGACATAAAATAATGTAAACTCCAAAAGATTTAGTGGCTAAAGTTTTATCATTTGCGGTCGTTTACGCAAATTCGACTTTAAATATAATCCCTTTGTAAGAAAGCGATTTTTTAAATTGAGATCTGAGGGGAGAAAAACTTTGATAAGAGACGAGTGCGCTTCCGACGTCCGAAATAGAATTTGTTTTGAAGTGGATGAAGTAAACAAATTTCAAAAAGTAATTTTTGATGTCTAATGGTTGCGGGACCGGGGACGGTATTAAGGGCGGCCAGTGAATTTATTCTTTTCTGTATAATAAATAGCATCAAGTAAAGAAAGAAGACATTTTCGTTTGTAAATGTAAAATTTTGCCGTAAATATGTTGTTTACTTGGCCATATTGCCATTGACTTTTATTTCAAGTTTCCCAAATTTATTTTCTTGTGTTAGCTATTGAAGAAAATTATATTTCTACATACATTAGAACATCTGTATGCTTAAAGATTTTTTTTTGCTTTTTTTATGAACCAAGGACAAAGCTTTCCATCATCTTGTTATCGTAAATTATTTTTCTAAAGAAAACTAAATAAATATGCAATTAGTGGATACATATTCTTATTGTCGATTGAACGCAACTATTCATATTTTTATAAATAGTAATTGCGATACTTGTTTTTATTATTGTTGATTGTTTTGCATGTTTTTGCATTTGGCGCTCCTTTCTCTCCGGCTTCTACACTAAAAAAACAGCATGAAGCTAAAAAAAGATACTTCTATTGTATATGAAATTTTATATTCAAAGTCTAACGTAAATTTAGTCAGTCACCTAGTTCATATTATTTGAACAATCTACATATATATAAATATATTTATTTTAAAGTTATGCCATTTATTTCTGTCAAAGCAAATGCAAGCAATGCGGCAATTTGTTTAAACTGTCGAAACTGTCCCATAAGCGGACCCCACTCAATTCAATAGCTTATATTTAGAAATGCTATACAATTTTACAGATCATTCTAAAGCAAAATAATATATAGCTTTGGAATGCATGGAATATTTAAACTTTTCACAAATGGCTCCAAATAGAGATTAAAGATGGCTTCCAATATAGAGTTAGAGCCGTTATAACAAGTTATAGAGCTAATTTTTCATTTTTATTGAATTGCTACATATCGCTTCTATATAGCATTCATAGCTTTGGTATTGCAATATCCTATCCTATCCCATATCTTATAAAACAAACAAAACGCATTTAATTGTTGACACATCACGCCGTTGACACATCAGCTGTATCGACTCAAGTTTCACTTATCCCTTACTGTCAGCATATAAATCATTATATTAGTTACGTTGGCCATTTAATGTAGATCAAAACTGTCTTTTACTGTTTTTCATTTTAATAAGTACTTTAGAAGTTGTTACAATATCAAAAAATCCTTGCTGCGAAACAGCTCGCCACTCGCCATGCGTCCCTCCGCGCACCGTGACGTTTTGTTATACAAGCACGTCCGCCGCGCCCGCCGCGCCCTCCTGCCTCTGCCATGCATTTCCACGTGACATAGTTGGTTACATCTTTCGTTTAAGTATTTTTGGTTAAGAGAATAGTAGGTAGTAGGACCCTGGTAATAGCCGGGATTAATGCCAGGAAGAAGAAGAGAATAGTACGTAGTCTGTTGTTTATAATTTCTTTCGTTTAAATTTTCTGTCTTTTGTGTTATTTATTTGCGTTTATTATAAAACAATTGGAAAATCCTTATTGGAACTACGAAAATGCGGGTTGCATTAGGGTTTAATTAATTTTCACATTATCTTAAGTGCTTTGCAAACATACATTATATGGATAATTCAGTAGTTAAAGCGGGCGAAGCCGCCAGAGGGTCGCTAGTAATAAAATAAATTAAAAAAAAAATCTAAATATTCTTTATTCAAATAAGTTAGATAAGTTAAATAAGGTACTTTTTTAAGCACTCTTGAATCGTCGAATGAACATATAAGCAAAAGGCTACCAAGGAAGGAGTTCGGAAGGCAGTGCTGCTGAGAAGAGCCGGCTAGAAACTCAACAGTTGCATATAGTTACGCACATATATTATTTGTATATCTTTGTCGTAAGATAGAAGGAGTTTCAGCACGTTAATGAGTGGCGAAAGAATAGTAAAATAGATTTGTAAAGCCAAATTTAAGCAACCTAGTGGAAGAAGACACTCCGAAGGCTATGTAAAAAGAGAGAAAGAGTTGTTTGGCGCTCCTTTCTCTCTCGTTTACTTAGAGAAGCCAGAAGTATATAGCGTTAAGCTAAAGAAATATAATTTAATAATTATTTAAATATCACCAGATTTCTGTTACATAATTATAATTCACATACAAGTACACACTAAATGAATACGAAATGTCTCGAAACAAGCGAGGTGTTTAACAAAATCTCCAACTAATTCCATATTCGTGCTCAATAGACGCTTCTAAGGTTGTGCTATTTTAATAGATTAAATATATAATCTAAGGTTTAGAATTCCGAATAACGAAATCTCTTACGTTTCGTGTGGTTCTTGACAACATTTTGTTAGCGATTTTAAAGGAATTTAAGCATTTATTATTATACGTTTCCATTTCTAAATATTATCGTACTGTAAAATAAATTAACGAAAGTGCGTAAATTATTGCAATGTATTATTCTTGTAGCGGCGTTGAGTTCCGCCACTTAACACACAATGCCTTCAGAACTCGGCGGAAAATTTGTATCGTGTGTCTTAAAACTACGTTTACTCTGCCTACCCCAATAATCCCAATTTTGTTACTTATTATATTATTATTGATAATATAATGAATTGCTTTTATTTAAGAATGCTATGTTTGATGTGTTCTTAGCACATAAACTTAGCCTCGGGTATATTGGGAGCTATAAATTGAATGGCGTCGAAGATCGTAAACGAGTGTCTCACGAACATTGCCAAATTGCTGTAGAGACCCGAGCTGTTGCGTTGAACTGAAGGAATATATAATAAAACAAAAATATACAAGTACATATAACGTTTATTATTACTAAACATTCATTTAATAATTTATTTATTTGCTTTATTAGGTGGATCCCATTTTGAGTCTACATATAATATTTTAATTGTTATAAATTATAAATTTTACGTTTGTAGGTATTTTTTTTAACCGACTTCTGTAAGAAAAGGAGGGTATCAATTCGATTTTTTTTTATTATTATTATTTTTTATATATATTTTTTCTCGAAATATAATTTCGGTTAATATGAACCCCACGAGCTTCAAGCCAAGTGTGGTCCATTTCCTGGATTTTGTTATTATTATTTTTATGTTTGTTACCTCATAACTTTTGACTGGGTGAACCGATTTTGATATTTTTTTTTGTTTAAAAGGTGAAGCTTCCCGAATGGTCCCATTTTTTTTTGGTCCATGTCTGACAATGGTATCTATGAGAAAATCTCCATAAGTCTTAAATTTGCATTAGGTATGTGCGCGACAAATAGACGAATAAGTCAATGTCGCGCTTATCGATTTTGATGATTCCTTTTGTATTTGAAAGGATACACTTCAAGGATAATTTGGTGAAAGTTTGGTTAGGTCCCGATTATGGGATCCGGTGAAAATTGAGAACGTTTGTTTTTTTTTTGGTAAAAAATTGGTTATACTGTAATAGTTACAAGCGAAAGTTTTTAAATTGATGTCAGAAGTGAGATTCCTGATCGTTGCATTTCCTTTCAACCAACCTCATCAAAAAGGATGTTCTCATTTTCAACCAACTTAAAAAAAATGAGATTCCCAATTCGCCCGAATACTTTTTATGTATGTTCTTGTCAATATACCAAAATGTTACTTTGCACAAAAATAATACCTAATTAAATGAAGTTTTACATAGGACAACCACAAGCACTCGTTGCCAACCACTACCACCACCATCACCACTCGTTTAAGAAGCATCATTTTAAGATCTACCCATCACTTAAAATCGTAAAATAAATTATTTTTTAACAAAAAGAAAAACCGACTTCTAACAACGAACTAAAAAGTGAAAAATAATTATACAAAGATTTTATAATTTTGAACTAACCTAACCTTACTACAATATCTAATTACTAAGCCTGTTTGTTTTACTTTGCACCGACTTCAAAATTACAAATATAAAATCTTTGTAAAATGATTTTTCACTTTTTAGTTCGTTGTTAGAAGTCAGTTTTTCTTTTTGTTAATAATTTATTTATTCTCCTTCTTATATTAAAATTCTGTTAAGTATTATTGCATGAACGAGTAAGTACTTAAAAAGCTATTTCTTGAATGCCTCGCATTCAAAAGTACTTCTTAGCATGTTTTGCGTGATTCCCTTGTAACATATGAAAAGCGGCTTATGGTAAAAGATTTCTTTTATTCCCACCTTTTGTGCACATAGTCCTCTATGCAAATTTCTACACCTCACCTCATACTCAGTATTGTCTTCTTATATATATATGTTAAACGAATTTTCGCTTAACTTATATATTTTATAAAAAAAAATTCAGCTTCACGCTGTATCTTCCATGCAGCATGGTAGGCAGAAGAAGAAGCCTAGTGCTAAGACACGCCCTTCTCCACTTTCCGCTGAATTCTGGAGGCATTGCGTGTTGAATGGCGAAACTCAGCGCTGTGACACCATAGCGAAGTAATGAAAATATTAATTATTTTATTTCCTCGAGCGGGAATCGAACCCACATTCAGTCGCATTTACAGTCGCTCATGCATGCATGCATTCAAAATATAACACTCACCCAACTCTCGCTTATTAGATTTAATGCGGATGAGCGTTTATAATGCAAATTGTCTACCGTCTGTATACGATAGTGTTTCATAGTAATTACTTATTCCATTAAAGTCTTGGGGTCTATTACGCAAAGTTTACTCTAACTGAAACTGAAATTTCCCTCATCACAGAGGGTTTTCCATCAGGGAAGCGTTAAAAATTCTATTAACTAGGTACCTCATACATACATATTTTAATTTACCTTATATAAACATATACATAGTCACTTAGTTGCAAGGATGCCATCAGAATTAGAAATTCTCCGGCGTTAACGGGTACCCTGATTCGCAATAAAGTCGAGATTGAAGATTAGAATTCCAGTGTTAGCTTTGTAGACGTCTAACTCAACTTTAATTTGTTGTTTCAGTGATGAATTTGTTGGAGAACCTTAAAGGAAAACTTTTGTTATTAAAATAATAATAAACCACTTACCACAATGGTTAATTTAAAGTAAATAAAATATGCTAATATATTTGCTTCATGATGTATTCCTCTCATAGTAAGTTAGTCATAGGGAACCTGAGTACTGGTGTTAGGGCCGGTAGTGGAACCCATCGGCACATACTATATAAAAAAATCTAAAGCCAATTCTATTCTAAAGCATATTTTCTATCAGTATATTTACTTTACGACTACTTCGCATTTCAAATAAGCAAACGTCTAAAATCTTACCGTAAATATTTTTACGGTATGAAACATTTCATTTTTCGCTTTATCGTCATTCGTGAGTGATATTTTTGTTGTTCATGCTTTATTGCGACGTAGGTACTGGTGTGGAGGATACTTCAGTAATTTCAATTTCATGCAGTTTTAGCGAGGCCGCGTAGTAAAATAAACTAAATTCTCTTTTTACTCCATCTGATTTAAACTGTACAAACTATTAATAAACGAATAGATTTTGTAAAATTATTATGTTATATATCATTAATTATGTAACTACATATTTATGCTTTGCCTCACTCAAATATTCTTATATCTTCATGCAGTGTTTCACGTAGCAGGATAAGCAGAGAAACCTTAGTGTTAAGACACTACCGTTTCTCACGTACCACCGAATTTCTGAGGCATTGCGGGATGCAAATCTATCCTGGTTTTATTTATAAAATTACAGAATAGCGTACTAAATATTTAATAGAATTTCTGAGTTAAAATGGCGTCTCGTGGTATTAACCTATTCTAAAAGTTACATATTTTCCACATTTGAATATCCAATTTAGATAAAACTTTTACAGGAGCTTTTTCACATATGAATCTGACCTATCTGGAATAATATCACCACGTTACCGCTTGCCTTTTAAGACTAACTTCTGGGAATTTAACTGCCGCTCTCAGCGTCGTTTTCCAAGTATTCCTAAGAAAAGTCATAAAATGGCTACCACTTTTTACATCAGGCGATTTCTTTTAGTAATATACCTTTATAGGTAGCATCGGCCTAAATGCGCTGTTACATTTTTTGTTAGACCTTACCTTATGATCGTAATGACGTCATATTTCATCATTTACTTTATTATTCTTTATTTGGGGTATGTTTTTTTTATTTCTGTTTTATGGAGCCTTTCTGTGACAGAGTGGAATGAATTTTAGAATGTACTCAATTTGCTCGTAAAAAGCTCTACGTATGTGGTTATCATTTTTTATTATCTTTCTTCATAATATTTTTAATTAAAATTTACGTACCCAACACAGGAGGAGACTGCAGCTTCTGTGTTGTTAGAATAATGAAAAAAGAGATATAGGTTTTATATAATATTATTTACTATCTGTAAAGCGTCACTGGTCTGACCAGCGGAAAACAGCAAGGAAATGTAAAAAATAAAATAAAATACATTTTCCACAATGCACCACCGCTTGACGGCTTACGCAAATCACAATGTACAGACCGTTTTGTCGACCAGAAGAGAAGTATACTGGTACCTTTGAATATGAAAGGGCAGGCAATTGCAGGCTTTCTGCCGTCTGGTCCTTTTGCCTCTTTCATACGTTCCTGTTGAACAAGGTACTTTATGCGTTTTCTATGCGTGTACCGAAGGAGAGCTACACAAATAAGAATCTTTTACCGGCTTTGTGTTTATGGTCATAATATTTTTTAAAGAAATGTCAAACCATTTACTTGTTAAATAACACTTCCGCTTCCACAAATTTTAGACGTCAATAATTTATAATAGCAGTCAATATAGTATAGCAGTCAGCATAAAAAATATTTATAATTTTCTTCCGAAACATCCCTTTTTCGATTTTTTATTAAAAGATAATTCTTGTTTCTCTCTTAACAATTTCGCATAGTTTATGTAAAAGATAAATTTGCATCTTAGCTAAAGACATAAAAAGAATGTTTTTTATAATCCAGTTAACAACCCTAGTTTACAACTTTTATATTTTCACACTTAAAGAGGATCCGTTCTTGCCGAACTTTCAACATTCATCTACATTTAATCTAGTTATTTCAGTATTAAAACAAAGTTATTTTATGAACTAGTTATTTTCTTGTCAAAGCAATTATATGTTCCAATATAAAAGTTTGATTAAATATATATGAAAAAAGAAATTGAGAGGCCTTAAAAATATATTTGTGGTCATAGTAACACAGGAGTATCTAGCTCTAACTACACTTGTATTGTATATGCGTGAAACTAAAAGTAGTGTTCGATTTTTCTTTGCCTTGAAATAACTGTAACGATGCATACCCTAACTTCATAAGCAAATTTAATTTTCTTCGCGGTTAATATTGTTTTTAGATATAACAGAAATAAATATATTCATACGGAATTCAACGGTGCATTTAAACTGCACACACTAGGAAAAAGTTGTTTTATATATCAACATTCCTCAAAATGGAATTTGAACGTGTTACTAAAGATCATTTTTCATATAAATCGGTAAGGTATTCATATAAGTCGTTAATAAAATTTTGCTTTTATTAAAGATATATAATTTAAATATTATTTTGCATAATCTAAATAACTTTTTGTTGTAAGTTTCATAATTTACAGTTACAGAAAAATATATCTTAATGGCACTTTTATTTATGTCTATTTTTTTTTTTTGTTGAGATGAGCCCTCTCTTTTGATATTACTGAATAAAAGATAGAAGAACAAAAACTTTTAAGTGATTGCTATTTGTTCTTATTTTAGAATAGTATACAAATAAAATATTATTTTGAAAATTACGGATGGATTGCGGCTTATCTATTAATTTTTTGATAGTTTCACGCTAAAAAAAAGGCAGAAAATTGGTATAACAGAGGATACCTAGTTTTAAGACACTCCGTTCCCATTAACACACTTCTTTTTCTCACTTTCCTCGCAATTCTGGACATTTTTCAATTATTCACTCCCCCAAGTGGGAATCGAACCCATAACATCTCAAGCTGATATTTCTTAAATATGTGATAATTTAGTATGAGAGGGAAATAATTAACGAAGTAACATAAAACACCTACAAGGACCACTCCTTAATTTGGCACTCCTTAAACATTTTGCTTTAATTTATGCGACCCTTTATTTATCCTTAAAGTCCCTAAAAGTACCTCGCGTCATGTATATTTTGAAGCAACATAGTTTCAACCATATTTCATTAAGCCTCTGAGATTTGCAGAAGTTTATTATTTTTAATAAAATTGAAGCAACCGCACTAGTCTAATTAGAAAGGCAGAAGGACGGCGGCTCCTGTGGAGTGAAATCTTTATGGAAATATATGTTCTACCTATTTCATTTTGCTTGTGAGATAAAATGTTTTCTTATTGCATGTGTCATATATTTACATTTACATATTATGGAAATGATCGACGTCTATAAATTACCTTCTTTTTATAGAAAGGGTAATAATGATTATAAAACATGTTGGACTTGACTTCAAGGTAATAATAACAAAAGGCCTGTGGGAATTTTTAAGGTTGCCATTTTATTACTTTTTTATTAGTTTCACGCTGTATTCTTCTTGTATGTAGTAAGGTAGAGAGAGGGGGCTTAGTAGGTACTTAGACACTCCACTTCCCACTTTCCACCGAACTCTAAACCAGGGCGAAGAAATGAAAATAGAAAAACATTTCATTTTCTCGACTGGGAATTGAACCCACAACTTGTCGCGTTTACAGTCACACGCTTCGGCTCACACATCGTATGATTGAATATAAAATACTTATATTAATAACATAACATATCACGTTTTAATACAACCGGAAGGTGTATTATATTTCAGTACATTTAAAAGGACTAACTAAAATTCAAACGATAATCAAGGGAGAAGCCACAATATTTCATTCACTCCCGTATTTTGTAGGGAAGTTTGGTAAAACTAAATTCACTGTGTTTGACGCTTTAAATCTACCTTTCTCCAAAACTTTCGTAATTAACAGCGTCCAACGAATATTTACAACTTTGTGCTCCAGCTAGTCCTTCTATGCGAAATATTTGAAAATAATTATACACAAAATAGTAAAACTATTTAGTCTTGTTGGGAATGCTAAATATATTTTAAAAGCAAATAATTTAACAAAGTTAATAGTTTCTGTGACTTTTGATATAAATGAAATGCTTATACAATTTAATTATATGAATGAATGAAGAGACAGAATTTATTTACTGTATGCAAATATTTCAATCTAAAGTTTTAAGCTGGCCAGGAAGCCATAAGTTCGTACGTGTCGTTTAATTTAAATTTTAAATTCAGTGGGAATAAATTCTAAAACCGAGATAAATTTCATGGGTGCACCATACATTTATCTCAAATGCGAGTTGAAAGCCTGCATTAGCATATGCTAACATACATTCACCTTGCTCTAATACCTCGACTGTGCCATCTTTCTACTATAACCGATTCCGCAAACCTCTTTGTATAATTATGTATTAAATTTGAATTAATAAGCAAACTTTTGCGCAGCGTTGAGTTCTGTCACTCAACACGCAATGGCTGCTGAATTCGGCGAAATGGGGAACGGAGTGTTTTAACACTAGGTTCCGACCTAACACGGTATGGTACACTACTCGATGTCATTTCTAGTTAACATTGCTATATTTAGCACCTAAGCTAGACGTGTATGGAGAATTAGACTCAATTCACACTAATTTATGTTGTTAGAGCACTCTTCATAATTAGGAAGCTATGTTAGAATGTTTGTACGTATACGATGACTATATTACTTAGTAGGTTGTCTATTCGATCCCCAGTAGTGACTTACACTTAAATTATTTTCATTTCTGCGCTTTGGTGCACTCAATCCACAATTTTACAACTAAAATAATATATTATAGGTACAAGAATAAACGTTAACATAAGCAATCTTAACATAAGAAAAATATTTAAAAATATATGTTAAAATTTCATACAAATAAGCGTTCTTAAGATATATTTGTGAAAATCTGGTTGTATTATGGAGACCGTTAACTAACTTTGTTATCACGTCACCAGCTAATTTACACAACAGTTCGGGTCGACGGTTCACTGATCTTTGCATAGCCTCGAATTCAGCTTTAAGATATCGTTGAACTTAGTGTTGTTATTTTTGAACTAAAAATATAATTTCAAAAGAAACTTCACGATGCGCATAGCTTATGGAAATTTGTTGTTGGTTAACTAGTAAAATTGTAAAAAAATCTCTATCCAAGAATAATTTAACAAATAAAATAAAAACTAACAAAAGATCAAATAAAAAAATATCAGTTGGTAAGGAATATCCTAACCTAGTATCAAGACACTCCGTTCTTATTAAGTATTACCCTTGCGTTTCCCACTATCTGCCAAATTCTAGAGATATTGCATTTTGAGTAGCGGAACTCAAAAGTTGATCGAGTCCAATATTTCAAATAAACCATTTTAGTAACAATAATTAGGCTTGTAATAAACCAGGAGCAAGGCTTAAATTTAATATCTTCTAAGTCTCAGAATCCAGTGTCATTAAGTCGGATTACGGACCAGCAAGCATCTGCACTCATCTTACGTAAAGAGTAAATATCCCAAGTGCAAACAACGTGTACGCTACTCTACGCGTCATCATTACATATAGGTATCTTTTAAGCCTATAAGAATTAAGTTTATGTTTCAAAATATATACTTATAAACTAACTTACATGTATAAATGAACTGTAAAATATTTATTTTTGAAAGTTTTGATTAAAAATGTATATTAAGAATACATTGATCAGTGTTGATTTCCGGTGCTGCAAGTGGAGACACTCCGTTTTAGAGCAGAGTGTCTTAAAGTAATAACAGTAGGACCCTTCTGGCCCGGTTCCAAGCGGGAAACAGCGTGAAACTGAAAAAGAAAATGCAGAAAAAACAAAAAATATAATATCTTAGAATTCGTGAAGCATAGTTACAAATTTCCTAGATACCGATTGAACTGTCGGCAGCTCGTCGTGTTTAAATGATCGTCTCTGAGGCGGTGGAGCGAGTATTTGAACGAACATGTCTACATTCTATAGTCGATCGATATAGATTGCAATCACGGGTCCTTCTCAGTGAACTTGCTTCTACCAATTAAGATAATGGTGTTTTAGTGTTTTATGGTAGTACTGATATAGGAATAAGTTAAGTTTTAATGGTAACGAGTACCTAATAGTTGATAGTTGATTGATTGTAGAGTGGATTCATAGGTTAGCTTCACGCAGTATCCCGCAAATAGGATGGTAGCCTTAGGAAATCTGCGAACCTCTAGTGTTAAGATACTCCGTTCCTATTAAGACATTTCCGTTTCCCATTTTTCGCCGAATTCTGCATTGCAAATTGAGTGCCTCGTTGTGCCGCAGCGAGGAAATGAAAATATTAAATAATTTATTCCCCCGAGTGAGAATCGAACCTACAACTGTCGCATTTACACTCACATACTTGCACTTTAGCGCCGCTATGGTCTCTAGGAGCAAAATATATTGAATTTATTAATAATATAACAAAGTTTAGAAAATTTAGAATCACTATTCCCCACGAGAATCAACAAACAAAGACAGCTCCACAGGCCATTCTTGATTGAAACGTCCGAATATGTTAAACGACAGGCCGCGGCCGGGTCAGTCAAATATTGGCGTACGCGATAAACCAGTGTTTGTATCATCATTTAGTCACCGTGCAGTACAAACAAGCTAATGTATTAATCTAGATTCTAGTTCATAAGCGATGCTATGCCCATACCTAGGTGTATAGGTGCAGAGTTGGTAGATTATGATTAATGTTTCAATCCATCCATCCATGAAGATTCATGGAACTATTTAAGATACTGTTTGGTATGTTGGTAAATTGTAATTTGTTATAATTTAGGTTCAAAGCCATATATACTGTAAATGCTATAATAATTTAACATATTAACTATTTTTTAGTTTTTTTAGAGAAAAAGAGGTAATACAAGAAAAAATTCGAAATATATTTATTATGTGGCTTATTATGTTATTATGGTTATTATGGTTATTATGGTTTGTTAATATATATATATATATATATATATATATATATATAATATGAAGTTAAACTAAAGATATACACAAACCTNTGGGAATTATTTTTTTTCTGAATTATATTAGGCTTTTATAGAGTAGTTAAAACTGTGGTTTCATTAAAAGTGGTGCTGACAATTCCACCCTGTATATATATATATATAATATGAAGTTAAACTAAAGATATACACAAACCTTAACGTGATGTATCATGTGGTCCCAACTTAAACAGGCACAAACTAACAACAAGTGCAATCAGGGGGAAAAGGGACAATGTATTGTTGGGAATATTGATAGAGTTAGAAAGCTTATATTATCTTATTTAAATGACGAAATTGATTGTAAATTGTAAATATCTTGTTCTACAAATTGGACTATATGAATAACTGGCTTTGTTTGAATTTCCGTTAATTTGAAGTAATTAATAACATGTTTAAAGATTTACTTATGGGTCCAGTTTTAAGCTACGCCAGGAGTTAATATGGCGCAGAAGCGTGCGACTGTCAACGCGGTACTTGTAGGTTCGATTTTCACTCGGGGGAATAAATTATTTAATATTTTCATTTCCTCGCTCTCTCTTGTAACAAGGCAAGACACTGCGCTGAGTTCTACCACTCGAACCCGCAATCACCCAGAAATTGACAAGGTTCCCCTTTCATCTGCCTACATAATACTAAAAAATATATGAAGCTAAATAAAAAGTAAATTATACCAATATTTCCCAGCAGCTTTATGATAAAACGTTGCAATAAAAGCGGGTTATTATTAAAACATTTTTTAAAGTACATCGAAACGGGGACATTAACATGATGGGAAGCGCCGTTTATTTTTAGAAAACATTTTTTAGCTTGATTATGCAAAAATGATCACTGTTTTCTTGATGAGTGATTCTATTAGATAGTGATAAAGCGGCGTTGAGACACTCAACACGCAATGCCTTCACTCAACACGCAATTGTCTTTACACTAGGTTCCCACTGCCAACCCCGCTATATGCGGGATAGAGCCGTAAAAAAATGAAGTAAACCATTTTTCAATTAATGATATGCCATTACTATTCAAATATCAAAATACTTAATGCTAAATACAAATTTTACGTTTAAGTAAAGTATTTTTAAAAACAATCCAAACAAGCTTACCCAAATTGTAAAAGTATTAGCAAGTTCCAGTTCTCTCCTTCTTCCATTATTTATCGGTACGGGAGAGCGGTATTGAATATTAAAAAGACATTAACGTTACAATACACTGAAAATTGTAGCTCGGGGGTTAATTAAAACTGTAAGACACTTGATCGAGAACTACAATAAAGCTAAAACTCACTTCGAGCTATGGCTGCTCTATTGTAATTCTTCTTTCGTATTTTGTTATTATTGCCTGCTCTTCGTATTGGCATCGAGAAGTTCGTGACCTACTGTATCTGCTTTATCGATTGTTTTTATTTATTGTAGGCGTTTTATTATACAGATAACTGATGTAGCGTTTTGTCTGATAAAAAAAGCTTCAAGAGTTCTTATACTTTTTATAAATTCAAGCTTCAATCGCTTAAATTAATTTGTATTATATTTAGCCCAATTATGCAAAATTCATATATAAATTGTAGCCCAATTCTGGTGTATAAGCTGTAATATTATAAAGTTTCATCTAAATCCGTTCATTAGTTTCTGCGTGAAAGTGGATTCTTACGAATTTTCACATTTATAATGTTAGTTGGATTATCGTAATCGTAAAATTGAAATAAGGCACAGCCTCCAGAATTCGGCGTAAAGTGGGGCACGAAAGTTTCTTTATTGAAACCAAGTGCCTTAACACTAGGTTCCCAGGTTCCGTCTGCCCACCCTGCGGGTTACAGCGTAAAACTAATACAAGCGATTAGATCACAACCTAATTAAGTATTCACTGCATACCGGCGCAGGAAGTAGTCTAAAAGCTTCATATTTCATTGTGCATGAACGATGCAACCCAAATAATGTGTATCAGGACGGCGGCACGCTGTCTGCCACTAGGAGCGAGGGGGGCTGGGGGCTGGGGGAGGTGGAATGCGCTCCAGAAGTAGCATTGCCGTAAAAGCCTCGCCTTTTACAAAAGCTCACGTTTCTACTACATTGCGTTCGCTCGGATCTTATTTCCAATGAATTTTAGTTACCGTAGAAATCATTTCAACACCGGCCCGAAGTCTACTGCGATAAATTTACACTATCAGTTTCTGAACGTTTGTTTGGTGAAAAGGAAACTTTTGCACCTTCCGTTTCTATTAAACTGTATGGTTCAGACAGTGGGTTCGATTCCTCAACTCGCAATGCTTCAAGAATTCGGCGGAAAATTAAGAACGGAGTGTACAGCGTGACGCTAGAATCGTATCGAGATAATTGCATATTGTTGTTTAAAGAAGTGATATCACGAATGAATGCTGCGTTCACAAAGTTCTTTTGTATTGGAACGATGATTGTTTTTGTTTTGTTATAATGATTCTTTATCTTTCCATCGTATCTAGCTATTGGATATTTTTTGTTGTATTTGAAATATTTTTGTATTCCGCATATAGCAGGGTAGGTAGGGAAACTAGTGTTACGACACTTCTTTCCTCACTTTCACTAAAAAAATCTAGATATTGTGTGTTAAGTGCAAGTAATGCATTTTATAGACTGCAAAATGAATTCACGACCGTCACGTTTCCAGACACTGGACTGCTGCTGCTAGTCTTTTGTATTTAGATGATCTACTACATTATACAGTTTATAATTTTGTATAAAAATATAAGTTAATATTTTTAAATACGTTTTTGTGGTCAGCACCTCATTCTAAAGGAATTTAGTAAACAAAAGGTCTATATTAAAAAAGATATTTATATATAAAGAATAAAGTGTCCCAAATTTCCGGAGGTCACAGCCTGTGGAATATATATTTCAGGGCGGCATTGTTTACAGAACCCGTCGCCTTGACTACGGACCGTTTTCACTTTTTGTGTATCTAGCTTACCTACTTTAGAATTTTGGTTTTCCGTTTTTTGGTTTTACATAGTATTTATTCGTATATAAATCAAAAGCAATTGTAAAGTTTCTAGCGTTATGCTGTATCTGTCACACAGCAGGATAGGAGGGAACCTGAACCTGAAGACAATCCGTTCCCCACTTCCGTCGAATTCAGGAGGCGTAGCATTGGGTGTTGAGTGGCGGAACTTAACGCCGCTCCTGGCTCGACATCAAAGAGAAGAAATCAGCATTTCCTCGAACGAGAATCGAATCCATGACCTGTCCCATTTACAGTCACACGCTTATCACGAGTTTTTCGGTTTATTATAATGTATAAAGATAATTGTTATTCCCAATTTTTAAAAATGATATCATATACGGACACGATACCATAGAAATTAATTTAAAGTTCCATATATACTTTACATTAAATTACAACTGAAAAACAAATATACTTCAGTATTTTTCCCTTCGAACGTTTCGTAAACGGGACAAACCATTACAGGCATTCATTCCACGGTTGCCATGGAGACGTTCCGCGTCCCCCTCGCACTATGAGGCGTGAAATGTAGAGATATTGTACTTTTCGTGCAATTGGGACCCTTATTATTATTAAGATTTATAGATATTGGTTTACAGAGGCTGAGGTAGAAATGGGTTTGTGGATTGCTTGCGTATAATGTATTAATCTAATATATGGATAAGTTTATTTTTGTTTTTAAGGAAGGCAGGCGTGTTAGTTTATTTTCGTAGAGAATAATCACTGTACATGGTCGCTGGGAATGGGTTTCATGTGTATAATGTCAAATACAATTTTAAAATGAAATTTTGTTAATTGGACGAACTAGTATATCTCTAATGGCAATATCGTCGTTGCGCAGGGGCAAGTGTGTGACTGTAATGTGACGCTTGTGGATTCGAATCCTTCTCGGGGGAATGAAGTTTTATTTATTAATAGTTTCATTTCCTCGCTCTGGTACCAAGGAAGCCGAAGGAAGGAAGGTACCAGCTTTGAGTTCTGGCACTCAACACTCAATGCCACGAAAATTCTATGAAAAGTGGGGCCCCGAAACTTAACACTAGGTTCCCTCTGCCTAACCTGTTGTGTGCGGAATACAGGGTGAAACTGAAAACAAATATTTGTATGTTATTAAGTGTCTAACTAAATACACTTTGAATGATAATTTGAGGAAATATATTGCAGAAATTGTAATCACTTTTAACATACAATTTAGTAAGTGCCTGGTAAACACAATAATTAATTATATCTTTGACAGAAACAATCTTACAGTTACTAATGAACAGCTACAGCTTATACATATTTATTTACAAGATATAAAATATATACGCATATTTGTATGAAACTAATGTATTTATATTTGAGTAATCAAAGATTTCATCGAAATTCTCATTTGCCTTACACGTTCACACAATGGCATTCTCTGTGTTAAATGGTCGCTAAGGAAAACATTAAGTCTTTATTTACATTTTTTTAATAAAACATGTTATATTAAATTGAAAAAGTTGAAAAAACAATCGAAAAAGGAAATATATATTTCAATTGACAGAATTGTTTACAAATATTAAAAAACAAGGTTGAAATGTAGGCATATAAATATCTTACACAAATGTCGCGGTTGCTTCTTTCTAGGTTTTCCCAATCCTATTAGATATAGTTGAAGTAAGGTTCCGCTACCCAGTACGCGTTCGTAGTAACGGAAAAGGTGAATTGACTGATTTCTCATAAACCCTCGGAGTGTTTCCCTCGCAAACCTCAGGAGATACGTAAATTTGAATAAAGTATTTAAAAAAATATTAAAAAAATAATAGTAAGTTTAATTATATACCTAATATTGCACTGCGTTAAATAAAATATAATGACAAGCTAGCTGCATTCAATTCACTGCAAAAACGTAAATCATATAAGAGATTTAAATGCTGACGACATGGACGTAATCCTAAAAGCAAAGCTCAGTACATTTTAGAGATAGATCTTATAATGTTTTATTCTGTCGCTTTATCCTCAACCTTTTAGAGCTAAGCCCTTTCAATCTTCTTTACTTAATGTTTACACTAAAATTAATAATTTAAAAGTCTAATTTCGATTTTTTATGTGAGATAATGCTTTTAATAATATTTTTAATTAAGCATTTTTATTTTTAATTAAGGCACGGGGAACCTAGAATTAGGAAAATCCGTTTCCTCTCCCACTGCATAGTGACGGCTCCCAATTTAAATAGCAGCTCTTACAAAACTATCAATGTATATATGTATGAATAGTTAATCCATTTCTATTGGTATAGCGAATGAAAAGATCAAATTTCAATACCAGTTGCTTTCGCTCATTTATATAAAGTGCACTCTAAGAAGATTTCAATGAATTTTCCTAGATTTGAAACCTATTTGAGTTGAATCGAGAAATTTATAAACACATCTATTTCTATCATCCATTTTCAACGAATAATTGTCAATAAGAAATTGAAGAAACTGTAATTGATTGTAAAACAGGGTAATATTCAAAGCACCTATAGCTGAACAGCTAAGACCTGAGAGCAATGTTTAAGTAGCGCGATTACGTCCAGGTCGCGCGTAGCCCGCCGGCGCGTGTGCGGAGTGCGGACACACTTAACATCTTTTCAGGCTTTTCAGTAAACGTTACGACGCTAATGGCCAACTTTACCTGTCTCCTGAATACGTGTTTTTGTGAATGTAAAATGTTTTTGTGAATTTTAAATGAAAATACTAGAAAAAATACTATTTGTTGTTCGAATTTATTACACTATCACATTTATTCGGTGGAAAGTGAGGAACGGAGTGTCTTAACACTAGGTTCCCTCTGCCTACCCTAAGCGGCCTATCTGCGGGATACAGCGTAAAACTGATCATCTTTATTTTGTAACAGTTGTTTCCAAAAGACTTCAAAATTACTTTATATATCCTGTCGTATAAAAGTTTCTTCTGAACTAAGTTGAAGTAATAAAAATATGAAAAGCTATAAAGTAAAAGATTTTCTATTGATTCTGCTCACAGGAGCAACGGCGAGCGAGTAAACGGGTCACGGAAGCGGTCGCCCGTAGGCGATAAATGACTGTGGGTACTTCATTCTTATTACAATACCTTGGAAGTTTTTGTTTTAAAATGTACTTACTTTGAAAATGATAAATGTTATTTTAATAATATTTATGAAAAAAATATTTTAAAGGAAAGTGTTAAAATAAAGAATTTTTTTATATAGTTAAGTTAGTGTATTAGAGTTCGAATCAAATAAACTATTTGTTTAGGATATAAGGAAAGATAGAAGGAAAAAGAAATAAAGCCTCATTTGTCGATGCCTCCCACTCTAATAGGGTAATTCTAATTACATTAATTTCAAAAGAAAATAAAACAGTATGAATAACGTCAGCGTATTTTATGTGAGACATAAGTAGATCAAAGGAAGTTAGTAACAAAAGCTTGCAGGCACTTTCTTTGATCTTACTTAATCTAAACACACAAGTCGTATAGCTGAGTGACTTACTAAAAGATTTATTGATGTAGCAACTATAGAGTACTGAATTTGCTGTAATGTCTGGATTCTAGGTCATTTAATTAGAAAATATTGTATATTTATTTACATACTATTATTAGATTATCTAATCTATACATATTTGATTATTTTTCTCAACGTTTGATAAGACATTATTATAACTCGATTGCCGTAATTTAAATACAGGTAAAAGAAATAAAGGTAAAAGAAAAATAATATATAGGTAGAAATACAGGTAAAAGAGGATAGACGATTTATACATTATTAGACTTTCTCAATAACTTCATATTCGATTTAAATGTCGATATTACAATGTTCTAATTAAATTAGTATAATAGATAAATTTCTCGATTAAATATATCGATTAAAGCGTAGCAAATCGATTTTTCGTTGTTTTGTATGGTTACCCTAGCGAACGTACACTAAAAAAAATATTTAATACAAAAGTAATCACACATACATTTCACGAAGGCTATAATTCGTTATACTTCAATATTATATCAAGACTTTCAAGATTTATTACCTAAGTTATGAAACCTTTGGTATCCGTTAAAATATTCTCCGCTCATGCGCTACTACTTTTTATAGAATTGAAAAAGGTAAAACGGCGTATGATAGCTAAAAATATCTCCAAGGGTCTGTGTTTTCTTTGAATTTATGTATCTCAAGAGAGGAGGGGACCGAAAGCCACTCGCTACGAGGGCATGCAGTTGGGGCACTTGTTAAATAATTAAAGAAGGGGCAACTGCAATCGTATTACAAAATTTAATTTGGTTATAAATTTGTAGGATTGTTTTTTTTCTAGCTTCACTATGAATCGAACCAAGAAGGCAGAAGGAACCTGTGAACCTAGTGTTAGAAAACTCCGTTCCCAACTTTCTGCCGAATTCTGGAGGCATTCAAACTGCTGGCATTCAGCATTCAACTGAGGAGTGATTCAACCCGTAAAAGAAATCGAGAAATCATTGTTACTGAGTACACTTTCTTAAAATAGATTTTTCATTTTAAATATAAGTTACTAATGTATTTATTAACATAATTTCCTTCCTTCCAACCATATACATACATATATAGTGAAAGGGAAAGTACAATGTTATTTCTAATTCAATTTCGAGTGAAGGAGGAAATTAATAAAGCGTTACTAAGATTGGTGTTTCCCAAACCATTAGCCTGGAACCCGAGATTACGAGGAAATAAATTTAACCAACATATAAAATTAAATGATGCAGAATGCTTTTGCATTTAAATCTTTTATTTATACAATTAGGAATATTGAAAATATTAAAGACGTTAGTTTCGCCACTCAACACGCAATGCCTTCATAAAACAACGGAGAGTGGAGAGCGGAGGATTTTAACACTAGACACCTCTGCCTACTCTGCTAAATGCCGGATACAGCGTGAAGCTGGAAAACATAATATCACTATTTATACAATTTTAACATAATGATAGAATGATTTTACACAACAATGTATTTACGTGTCTATCTAGAATCAAGCGACAAATGGTTTTAGTAGAAGTTATCGATCCTAGGAACCAAATTAACTGTACCAATAATTATCTGTCAATAACATGTGATGGGAATTTATTTACGAGTAAATATAAACTACATTGTTTCTATGAAATATATATATATATATATATATATATATATATATATATGGATCATAATTAAATAGTTCTAGTAACCAACAGCCGTGACGTAGAGCACAAGTGTGCGACTGGTAACTCAATAGGTAGTTTGGAATATAGCAAGGTATGTAGAGAGAAATAGGTGATAAGTCACTCCTTTTCTCACTTTCTGCCAGAATTACTTGTTGTGCCGCTTTTTTTCATAGAAATAAAAATACAATGAAATTGTCGATCATTGATTCTGCCTCATTCTGCCAAGGTGGCCTCGCCATTTCTATTATAATAGCTTCCAATATATTTGTAACATTTTTATTAAAAGACATATTTTTAAATATGAAAAGATGTAAGGAGACGGAGACGAAGTGTAATAGATATTTCTGCTTCACGTGCTTCAAAATTTATTGGAGACTTGCTGGCTTCATTGTGATATATTCATTTGTAGAGCCATATCTTTCAATAAGAAATTTAAAAATTATTTGAGTTTCCAACTGTGAAAGTAACAGGCCGTGGGTTCAATTCCCACTCGAAGAAATGAAATATTTAATGTCTGCATTTCTTGTTTCATTGTTTATTGGTTTACACGGGGTTGTGGGCAGCGGTGATTCGCCACTTTTTCCTCTCGTCACAAAGGTGTTTTAATTGCCTTTGACATAAATCTACAGTGGGTATACTAGGTATTAATTCAGTTACTTTATTTGTACCAAATTTACATAATTTCGACTAAATATTAGCTTCTCTACACAAAATAAAAAAAAACCCGTAGAAATAATCGAGAAATCATTGTTACCTTCCAGTGCATAGAAGCGTAAAATCATTTGTTTCGTAAAAGGATAACCACATTTAAATTAAGCGGTCACACTGCGGTAGTTTCGGCGACGGCGCCGTCCAGACTTTACTATGGTAGTAGATTTTAAAAACCCTCCATATTAACTTAATTAACACCAGTCAGGCTCTCTCCACGACTAAATACTAAGTTTTATATGATGTAAATAGGTTCACAATTTGCGTTTTTAATTGAGAAAATTATTTAGTTTTTAATAAACATATACATACCTACTTATGGCTCTTCCATTTTAGGATAGGAAAGTAGGATATACATTTTTTTATTAGCTTCACGCTTTATCCCGCTCACAGCAGGGCAGGCATAGGGAACCTAGTGTAAAGTCACTCCGTTCCTCACTCTCCGCCAAAACCTTGCCGATTTCTATAGGCTTTGGGTGTTGAGTGGCAAAACTCAGCGCCGTACAGGATATACATATTTTTTATTGAATAAGTAATTGATAAGTAGGGGAGAGCGGGGCCAAAAGTTTCGATATTTTTTTACCTCAAATATTGCTACGAATTCTTGATTTCAGTATTTATACAATATTATTAAATTCAACTTACATATCTAGATTTGCAATTAAAACAGTAATTTGGGGCATTCTTTGTAAGACTTTTTTTTTTTTTTGACTGAAGTCGGAAAGTAACAACTTACCCCGATTTGGGGCAAGTTGTTAACAGACCGGGGTAAATTGTTACCATATTTATTAAAGCTATTATTTGCAAAATAAAAAACAATGAATAATCGAACAAAGCCTGTTTATTTAAGGAATAATCAAGAGTATCATAATAATCACGAGGCGCATAAGCAAATCTTTTTTAACCGACTTCTGTAAGAAAAGGAGACTATTAATTTGACTGTTTTTTTTATGTATGTTACTTTATAACTTTTGATTAGGTGAACCGATTTTGATGATTTTTTTTATTTGGAAGGTTTTTTTTATTTCCTATGTGGGAACCAATTTTCTTTGGTCCATTTTAACAATGGTATCTATGAGAAAATCACATAAGTATTAAATTTGTATAGGTCTGTTTATGACAAATGGGCGAATAACTCAATATCACGCCAACGGATTCCAATGATTCTTTTTTTATTTAAAAGGATACACTTCAAGTATAGTTTGATGAAATTTTAGTTAGGTTCTGATAATAAAATCCGGTAGAAATTGAGAAATTTGTGTTTATATTAGTAAATTTTAATTGTACTGGAATAGTTACAAGGAAATCTTTGTTAAAATTATTGTCAGAAGTAAGATTTTTCAACCAACCTCAAAAAAAGATGATGTTTTCATTTTTAACTGACTTCATAAAAGGGAGAGGTTCCCAATTCGCCCGAATATTTTTTATGTATTTTCTTGTCAATATATCAAAATGTTAGTTTCCACGAAAATAATACCTAATTGAGTGAAGTTTTACATAGGACAATCAATGCCACTCGTTAACAACCACTACCTCCACAGCCAACACTCATTTAAGAAGTGGCCTTTTAGGGTTACTTATGTAAGACAATTGTCAATGTGAGGGTATTTTATAGAATATAAAATAATAATGCCCACATAATTATTTATAAAAGAGGAAGGGAACGGCTATAAAAAGTGACGTTTTTGATGGATTGAGTCAGTACGTCGTTATTCTGCCTCCCGTAAGGTGTAAAATTGTGACAGTGTTCAAGTATTTAAAATCAGTGTCATTGTTGGAACTATGCGTTTTAAAACGTGTATAAGTGTAAAGTGTTATATAGAAACAGTGTTAAGTGTGCTGTGTAAAGTGTTAGAAGTGTGTATATGTAAAAGAGGAACAGTAAATTATATTATTATTAAGTATTTTCTTATACTTATTACCTGACATTTTTACACTTATCACTTAAAATCGTAAAAAGAATTAATTTTGTGAAACCGAACCGAAAAACAACGAACTAAAAAGTAAAAGATAATTTTATATTAAATAAAATGTATTTTGATTTTGTTAAACCAAAATAATGAACAAAATAATTTATAGCTTTAGGTTTTCGCGCTCAATATATATGTAATTCTTTGGTAACAGTTTTTATCTTTTTCCTGCAATCTTTGAAAAGTACATCCGCTGCTTTTGCATCAACTCATATGACACATAGCCTCAAGTTGATTTTCGGGCATAAGTCCGCATGTTCCTAATGCAAAATTATCAATATTTACATACCATTATTAGTGGCGAAAGAAAAGAAAGAAAAGAAAGTCACAACATGCCCCAAAAAAAGAAAACATCTGGCCCCAAAAACACGTGTTGAAAAAAAAAAATATATTAATTAAATTAGGAAACATAAATAATTTACAAATAGTGTTCCGAATTAGTAGATAATATATGTAAAAAAATACTAAAATCCTCGAGGCTAATCGTAAAAATTTGTGAGGCAGACCAAAAATATCAAATGCGAAAATATTTACATTCGTGCACCCACGACACCCGTGTGCTAGTCCATTGGTTTCGGGTGCCACTGGATTGTTTTATATGCTGGTCATGGGTGCGCTATCACATTGCATTTCACTATATGTTTACTAAATATTCCTATTACTTTTCCCCGCGAAATTATTTCAATCGGAACAACTTACCTCGGTAACTTTTAGCCCCGCTCTCCCCTAATGAGATTTCGTTAGTTCGTTCCTATTTAAATTTGTATGTATGTAATATATAAAACAAGTGGGCCCGGACGTGGCTACGCCCGCTTGAGCTGTACGATTATTTATTAAATATATTTATGAAATTATTTTAGGTTTTAAATAGAATTGGTAAAAAAATATAAGCCTAAATAATTAAAATAAGTTAAAAAAGAATAATAAGTGGAGATTTATTATGAGATAAAATATTTTAGTAACCGAAATGAACAAACAAAAGAAGTAAAAGTAACTAAAGGAAATTCTTAATATTTGAAAAAGTACCCAAAGTTTGCAGTGCGCGCGTACTAAACATTTTTCTATATTAAATAATAAATAATTTTTGCGAACAATATTAAATAAAATTCCAAATGATTAAAATTACGATATTTTAAGTGTATAGCATCGGTATGGATAACCGAACTGAGATAAATAAATAAGTAGTAGTAGTAAGTAATAAGCAGCAAATAATTAAATAAAAATTAACAGTAATTCGAAAATATATAAAAATTTACAAAACCATCAAAGCCATCTGCCCGTTCGCGTCGAGCATAGTATACCTACCTCTCGTAGGCTAGGTCATTCCGAATCACTGACATCTCTTTAATTATTTATTAAATTGTTATATAGTAAACCATCTTTCGTATAATTTCCATCTAGATGAAATGCTAAAAGTGACTATTATATTTATTTTCATAAGGATGAATATCAAATTATAGAAATCATCTAATTTTTGTTAATGTATACAAATCTATATCTATAGTATATATCAACGCGGACTTTTTTAAACAATATTTAAGGGACAATATTTTTGGAGAATATTGTTTTTGTGTCTCATAAGGTTGAGTCGGCGCGCGCCATGTATGCGTTAAGCAAACTTATTTTGGGTGACGTTTTCTAACAACAAACTTTGCAAATCGTTGCTTAGCAACGGCGGTTGTTATAAACATGGCGGAATAAATTGCATGTCAAATTAATAAGTATTTTAATATATTGGTATATATCGAAAATATTACAAATATGAGAAAAAAAAGTATCCTATGTTCATCCCGAGACCCTCAAGTATCTCTACATGAGTATTTTATCACAATTAAATTAGCGGTTTGGCCCTGATTGCGTAAAAGACAAACAGACAGACAGAGTTACTTTCGAATTTATAATATAGGTATGGATTAGTACACATAACATTAATTCTTAAAAAAATAGTTTTTAAGAGAAATATTAAGAAGGTTTATTGTTTTGACGTAATAACGTCATATAAATCGATATTGTATTATATTAATATAATTATATTATTTCTTTGTGTTTGTTACAGATATTCCAGAACCACTACCACTTTCATCACAAGTCAATAGCAAAGCGTTCGCTATTGCCAGCGGAAGAGCACCACACCCGCTTGGAGAGAGACGGGCGGGTGCGCTGGGCGCGGCAACAGAAGATACTGTCGAGAAGGAAAAGAGATTTTCAGACGTTAGAAGATTTAAGCAGTACAGGTACGTATTTTTTTAGCATTATACATGGAGCAGGGTAGGCGGAAGGAGCTTAGTGTTAAGACCGCTCCGCTTTCTTCTTTTCTTTTTTTTCGAATTCTGTAAAGCGGGATAAAGCGTGAAGAAAGCTTTATGTTGTTTTAGTTATTCATAATATTATAATTCCTCTTGTCTCTTTATAAGTTAAAAATGTATGTTTCTTTTACGTAGTTTGTTTTCTAGCTTTTATTTAATACACATTGTATTATGGTATATTTACTTTGTATTCATTTTCATGAGAGCCCAATATTAGACCATTTAATGTTACCTGCTCACGAACGCAGCACCTGGAGTTAGGTCGTTGGTAAAATTTTATTCTAAAAGTACGTTATATTGCGATATCGCCCTACTACAGTCTTTTATTTCTTATTTTATAGAATTCTTGACTTGTATGTTGGCCTTTGTAGGCTTTTGTGGCCTTCATTTTGTTTTATTACGAAGATTGTGGGTTCGATTCTCATTTCGTGATGTGGCAAGATATAGCGCGGTGTTGAGTTTTGCTACTTAAATGTTTTGAATGTAGAATGGAGAGTCGTGACGCTATGTTCTCTCCGCCTATGCTGCTGAATACGTGATAGAGCGTAAGGCTGCAATATAAAATTAAATTGTTTGCAATCATTTTAAAGTGTACATATTTTCATATTATATAAATAAAATTGAAAATCCAATTTATGACTATTGATTGATTTATGAAAGAATATTTTAACTAAATTACACCTTTCTAATACCTAACGTCAAACGTTTAAAATTTTAAATATTAAAGAAGTTAAAATTAATTTCCTACTAAAGTGAAAATATGAGCATACATTTTTACTGTAACTTATTGTATTTGTATACTGAAATTCTGCTTGACCTGTGCTCACGTGCACAAAGGCCTTTCCTCTTTTACAATGCCTTCAACTTCGTTATACTCGTATATACAATAATATTGTATGTAAACTTAATAATTATGTTCCCTAGTGCTGGAGGCGCAACTCATTTGAATTTATTAATAAAAATTCATATTACAATAGCGGAAGGAGATAAATTATTTTAGCTTCTAAGCTGTATCCCGCATATAGCAGGGTAGGCATAAGGAACCTAGGAACATAATGTTAAGATATTTATTTTAACCTATCCCATAAAGATACTTCCCTTCCTTACTTTCGACCAAAAACTTGCGTGTTGAAAAATATTTCATTCCCCTGAATAGGAATCAAACCCCACAACTTTACCTGCGTTTACTTTGCAATTGACGTAAAATTGTTATTAAAATAATAATAAAACTTGCAATTTTGTATTAGTTATTCTAATATAGTCCTACATAATTTCAAATTACCTATTTAAATAGATTTTATATTATTATGGAAGAGCGTTCTAATTTCATGTGGTATACCACAGAATGTGGTTTCATCACGCAAATGGATAATAAGGTCTAATTCCATACAATTTGTTTCAGCTGAAACAAAACCGTCGGGGCCGCCTTCAGTGAAAAGGGAAACGGGTTCAAAGCGGGAACTGCACACGAGAGTGAAAGGGCGGCCGCGTTCCGCTGACTCTAAGTTCCAATTAAATGATCCAAAATGGCCGCATATGTGGTATTTGGTAAGTTTTTTCTTTACTTTTAATTATTTTTCTGCTGCATACTGTATCCTGAACATAGCAGGGTAGGCAGAGGGAACCTAATTTTCAGGTACTCCGTTCCCGTTCACCACTTTTCGTCGAATTCTGGTGGCGTTGCGTGTTGAGTTTAGGATCTCAACGCCGCGCTTTGCCTTTTTACCGGAGCAAAGAAACGAAAGTATTAAATATTTAATTTCCTTGAGTGTGACACACGAGGGGCACAAGGACTTGAGGGGCACAAGGCCCCTGCCCCACAATTGACCTCAATTTCAAGGTTTTTGCATATTGAATAAAATTCTTATTTAAGAAGTCCACGATTATATTTGCTTTATACTGAAATTAAATAAAAGTGAAAAAATAAGTAAAACATTGAAGCGGGCTGAAATATTTTTCATAATCCTTTAATATTTGCAGATAAAGCATTCAGATGAATAAATAATTAATCAATGACTATTTACCGAATTTATATTTGTATTTATTTAATTATAGTAGTAATTAATCGGTGCGTGAACTTAAACAGTATTTTATATTATAAATTAAAATTGTAATATATGTATATGTAAATATTATTAAGTAATATTGTACACGCGTCGGGTTGTGGGTTCCATTAATATTCGAGGAAATGCAATATTTAATATTTCTATTTTCTGGGCTGTTGACTTCCGGCACTCAACGCGCCACGCCTCCTGAATTAGGCGGAAAATGGGGAACGGAGTATCTTAATAATAGGTTCCCCAGTCTCATATTGGTTTTAAATAAAATCTCAGGTATATTAAGAAAAAATGTTTTCTTTTTTCCGTCCATTTTCTATAGTAGAACTGAATGCACCTACTCGTACAAATAGATGGAAGGAGAGATACATACATACCGATAGGAACATATATCACTGAACGACGACGACGACGTCCTGAAAAAGAAAAACAAGAAAAGCTGACCTATAACTAGGGAAAGAGATGTGTTACCGAAAACCGTACCACATCTGTGATGTGTGCAGTGAGAACTTTCCAAACTGCTGTATTTTTATTAATTATTTACTGGCTATTATTTCTTACACTATAGAGTAGGATTCAGATTCGGTTTTCAATAGAATTTGTAACAAAATATAAGCCTAAATAATTAAAATGAGTTCGTAAGCATTATTTAAAAGTAATCTTAATATATACTTTACTTTTACTTTTTATTTACTTCTACATACTCTTAAAAGAGTCCAGTCATTCCTAGAATTATGACATAGTGGAAGTAGCCAATTTGACTTTATTAGTATAATCTTAAACTATATTAATATTTTATTGTAAAATTCGGCCGTCGTGACTTAGAGGTATAAAAGTGTGATCCTAAACGCGAAATTGCTGGTATTTAAATAAGTCGTTGAGTTCCACTATTCACTATTCTACAAGCAATACTTCAAAAATTCACCGGAAAGTGGGTAACGGAATAAGATAACACTAGGCCCTCTCTATAAGCGGGATTCAACGTGAAGCTGAAAAAAATATGTATAATATGTGTATTAAAGGATTATCGACTCATATCATCCTATACATTGTAGCGCCATTACATCTTAATTTTCTCCTTACAAGACGCCTTGTCTCGGCTAATAGCTAATTTTCTGCCTTATTATGTTTTGATGAGAGTACTCTTCGCTCTTTGCCTTCAATGTATCTTGATTATAAGATTTTACAAGTGCCTAACATGTTATTAACTGAAAGTTTCATAAATTATTATAATTACACAGATAGAGACCGCCGTGGTGCAGGGGCTCAAGCGTGGGGCTGTAAGCTAGCTTGTGGATTCGATTCCCACTCGGGGGAGTGAAATTTTTATTTCCATTTTCCTTTCTCTGGTACCAAGCAAAAAGTGACGTTCATTTCCACCACTCAATATGTAATGCCTCGAGAAATGCACGGAAAGTGGGGAAAAGAAATATCTTAATAGGAATGGAGTGTCTTTAAATTAGAATAGAATAGAATAGAATATACTTTATTGCACACATAAAAAAAAATTATAGAAAGAACAATAGAAATAAAACTGAAAGAAAAACACGTATTGCTTTAAGCAATCTTCTGTTCCCTCTACTTTGCTATGTGCAGAATCCAGAAACCCATAACCGTCGCGTTATAGTCACACCTTTGAGCCTCTACGCCACGAAACCTCGTTTAAGCGAGAGTAACACTGAGTACTTAGTATCATACGAGAAAAACTTTTCTTCTCTTATAAAACCTTCAGGAATATTAAGCATAAAATCATAAGCTTCCCTCTGTTTACGCTTGTGAAAAGTTCCAAGTAATTTAAAAGAAATTTTGTTTGTATTTTGTTGCATTAGAAAGTTATACGGGATGTTGTTACTTTTTAGTTAACAACTGTTTACATTTTTAATTATTATTCAAGAAGAAAACACTGATACTTACTTTTAAGTTCTAATTTTAATAAAAGTTGAGTTATTTGAGTTGAGTTAAAATCAGTTCCTTATAATTCTTTAGCAGAACATACTTCAGTTGTAATGACTGCAGAATAAAATTAATTTAGAATATGTCTCATTGTTAAATTACATACTATAAATTAGGATTATATTTAGTCACATATTATAATTACCTCTTCATGTATATCGGTAGGCAGAATAAAATTTCAAGTGCAATTTATATTGCTGTATATAGCCCAAGATCCCCAAGATTTGCTACAATAACGTAGGAGCCGGCAGACCTACGTTATTGTAGCAAAGCTGAAATTTCGTTTACTTAGTCTAATATGTAGTTAAGACTGTACGCTTACTCACTAACTTGAAAATGGACCCTTTCAGAGATAGCACCAACAGAATGTATCGTTGTATAGGTATCTTCTTGGTCAGAATTGAACTTACGATCATTGTGTAAAACGAAAAATCTAAATCTATATAAAATTTTGAATTCTTAATATACCACGAAGACGTAATTTATGGATTTTGTTTAAATGAAAACAGAATACTTCAATATCTATGGAATTTTATTAAAATAATACATGTATTGTGTTTCGAAATTCGTCATACTTTAAGCGAACATAAATTCTCTACATATTCGGTACGGATTTTTACTTTTAACTTTTAACAAAGCATATTTCAAATCAATTTTAAAAGTTTTAAGCAAAATGTGCCATGCATTTTCCCCTTTGTGTGTGGCATTTGAGAGCCCTTAGGATTTATCTATGTATAAACTGCCCTCTACACAAGTACTTATCCCAATTCAATTGTTGAAATGTAAAGTTACTATAGCTTCACGTTGTACCCCGCAAAATAGAAGGAAAGACAGACGAAAGCTAGTATTAAATCACTCCGTTTCTCAGTTTGCTCCATATTCTGAAGCTGCGCTTCTCAGAGAGAATGCGGAACACAACAACTGCGCTTCGCTTCGTTAGCATAGACAAGAAATGTAATAAATACTAACTATAAAAATTAAAATAAATCAAATTACCAATATTACGGCATTAAATACCGTTGTTTTATTTTGTATGTATATATGAAGTGTGTTAATAATAATGTGAAGTGAATTTATATATAAGTTTTATTTTTATTTAGAACCGAGGTGGGGGCTTGGATATGAACGTGATACCAGCGTGGCGGGAAGGCGTCACGGGGCGAGGCGTCGTCGTCACAATATTAGATGACGGGCTTGAGACCGATCACCCGGATTTGGTTTCTAACTATGTAAGTACATTATTTATATATTTATTATTTATATATTGATATATATATATATATATATATATATATATATATATATAATCAAAATTATAAGATTGTTTCCCAAAATTAACACTATGAAAATTGTGACAAATTTTGAACTTCCAAAGATTTCAAATTAATGAATTGGAATAACTTGCAAGATTTTCCTAGTAAAATGCTATCCTACGGGCGACTAAAACAATGTTTCAGCATAATTTAAAATAGAAATGTGAACAATTCGCAATTGTATTTACAAAGTACTTAAAAGTGAATTTACGTTCAAATAATTACAAAGTAACTAACTAACATTGATAGTTGAATCCTATAATCCCGTATACCGTTAATCTAAAAACGATAAACGTTATTAGAAAATATAGCCTTAATATATTTAGATCAATTGACGCTTGTTGACTTAATTGTATAGTGGTCGTCTACGTTCCAATTTCTCCGAAATTGACGAAAGCTTAACATCTCTATTATATACATACATATATGTGACCGGAAATCAACTGTGAAACACTGTGAAACTAAGTAGTACTTGTAGTAGTAAAGTAATATGGAAATGGTGCTATTTATTTATATGTGAAAGGTTTGCCTCTTTGCCTTTGCGTAGATACTTCTCTCTTTGCTTTCTCTGCCGCATATATGATGGAGAGTTTTCTGGGGAACTGTTTCCTGCCGCCGCATTTTCTAACCGCACAGTACATCACAAACTCAAATTGACATCTGAAAGCATCTGGATATGTGTCACTCCACTACTGTATTGAAAACAAATTTAACTTTCACAGATATAAAAAAAGCTGATAAATTTTATTGACATATTTTTCCCCGTATATTACACAATTTGCCAAACCCACTGACCAATTACTTAGACGGCGCGGCGGACTGCACTCAATCGGACATCGTAATTGATAATGCTAATAATGTAAGGGATGGTTCCAATTAGTTGTTGGCATAATAGGTTGAAAGCATGCCAGCTCAGACAAGGCATGCCAGCCGCGCCAGGAATGTATTCGTAACCGCGAGGCGTGAGGACCTTGTGATGCTTCATTTGTCACTAATGATTTTATAATAAGATACTAATTGAGAAAATTGAGTGATGGCAATAAATTATTCTATATTGAAAAGTATTTGAATGCATCGTTTCATCTATATATATAAAAGGACTTGTCCTCACTGACTGAGGTAAGATGTACGTAGAAACGTGGAATTTGGACAGGTGTTTACTTTTGTAATCTGGACATTCACTAAGAAGGGATTTTGAACGATTTTTATAAAATTTTATATTTAGATTTTTAAAAGTATTTAATTGAACACGTGTTTCATGGTTTTCTAGAATTTACCACCTAAGGGTGCAAATAAGGGGTTAAAAGTTTCTATGGAAAAATCTTTAAATCGCCACCGATTTTTATAAAATTTGAAATTTAAAGTTTTAAAATATTTCATTGAACACATGTTTCGTGGTTTATTAGAATTCTCTCCTAAATAAGCAAGCGAAGCTGCGCGCTTCCTCTAGTTGTAAATAAAACTAATGCTATTATATTTAACTCAAATCATGTAAACCATTATATAAATATAGAAAATTAGTATTTTGGAGGCCGATAGGGGCGCAAGCGTGTAACTGTAAGCGCGTTAGGTTCCCAGATTCCTTCTGCCTACCCTGTTCTGTGTAGGATACAGCGTAAAGCTGGTAATAATTGTACTCTCATATTTTTTTAAAATACACAAAACAGTCTTTTCCAATATACATGATTTGACAACAATTAACTGCAGCAACATCGCGAGGTACAGTCGCGACTCAGAGCAGCTCCGACTCGAAGTCAAAGGAGTTTGTTTGTATAAATCTTCGTAGCAAGTACTACTGGCTTTAAATAAATAGCTGCTCGCTCACAAGTCACAAGTCAAGTCGCGAGTGACATTCATGAACAAAGTCGCTCGAGTTTGAAATTGCAGTTTTCGTACTGTTTGTGTTGCTTTCATTTATGGCTTGGAAAATTGAATGCCGATTGTTTAACCCAAAGTATTTGAGTAACTATTTCTATATTTTAAACGAAGTGTTATTTAAATTATATATATGGTCGTGTGGTTACAGTAAAATGGGGCGGGGCTAGTTGATTTTTGTTTTCATTTAATAGTTTCTAGCTTTTATAGTTATAAGCAGGATAGGCTTGATATAATATATATGTATATATTTAGCTTCACACTGTATCTCGAATAGAGCTGAGTAGGCAGAGAGAGGATCTGGTAACCTAGTGTTAAGAAATTCCGTTCCCATTGAGATACTGGCGAAATAAGGAACAGAAGGATTCTATAATTTGATAAAACATAATTTATTTTTAGATAACGACTGTTTTAAATATCTATTAATTTGTGTGTAACTTTAAAATGTTATGTGCGTTACAGAGAGACATAAAAACTCTACTGATAAATATATACATATAGAAAAAGATAGATAAAGATGTTACGAACCTTTCACGGACGCTCCTCCTCCAATTTACATCACAGCGTTTCACTAAAACAATTTCTCAATCCTTTCACAAACTAAGTGGAGCACATTAACGATACTTTCAGGGTTTTTAGATTCTTTTTTCAGGGTCGTCCATAATAAAACACATCTGCTTTAGCTATACTAACGCTTAGTTACATATTTTACGTGATAATAGCTGAAAATACGTGTTTTTACGCTTTCAAAGGGAGACATTCACGTACAAAGGCAGTCGAGTTTGAAATTACACGATTCATCTACCGCGGCTTTAATCTCAATGTTGGTTTGAAAAACGGGTAATTAGGTCATTGTTATTACCGTGATATGCGATATTTCGTATCACTACCGGTGTTCCATTTCTCTGTTATATAAATAGAAAGTGTAATAATATAGACGCATAGTGCTCAAATCACTACTGACTATACATTACGTCTATGTTCTAGGTTAACAGTTAAATCTAGGGAACTTTAAAACAAAATCAAATCAAATCAAATCAGCTTCACGCTTTATACAGCACACAGCAGAGTAGGCAGAGGGAACCTAGTGTTAAGACACTCCGTTCCCCACTTTCTGGCGAATTCTGAAGGCATTGCGTATTGAGTGGCAGAACTCAACGCCGCGCTTGGCCTCAATATCAGAGCGAAGAAAATGGAAAATATAAACGTAAATAAATATTTCACTTCCTCGAATGGTAATCGAACCTACAATCGTCGCGTTACAGTCACACCTTTGTCCCGCTGCGCCATGACGGCTTCAACATTAACTTAAAAACAAAACAGTAGTTTTAGAGGTCTAAGTTTACTTAGAAGTGTTGACCATGTTAACTTCGTAGGGGCACTAGACTATGCAAATAGCTTTACTAAATGAGTCCAGCATACGAAACTGAACTTAGCTGACCTAAGTTAGACCTAGCTCGCTAGCTTTATACAACACAAAGTCTCAGTTCCGAAAATAATTCCCACTGGCCCGAAGTGTGCACTCCAAGAACTAAGACCACTCCTAACATTAATTAGTTAATATATTTTAGACGTTCAAGCAATTTCTATTTCTAATTTAGTTAAGTTATACCTAGCAACAAAATTAAATGTACTTAAATTTGACTTAATATTTTATAAGTACTTTAAATTTTTTTTTCTACGAAGAGATTCCTTTGATAAATAAACATTTTTTATATTATCTGAAATATTAATTAAGTTAGCTCATTTTCAAATTCTAAAGATGAAATGTTTAAATAAAGTTCGAAAGCTGTCTAAGATCCTCGTAGGAGTCGTAGGTCAATTAAAAGCAATCAAAAACTTTGACAAGTCTTTGAGTATTATGGCAGTTCTGTGTAAACATAAATGTTTGTTGGTAGCTTCTGCCCTGAGTTTCAAAGTAAAAGATTTTGTTTTTTTGGCTTTATGCTGTATTTCACACACAGCAGAGCAGGCAGAGGGAACCTGGGAACCTAATGTTCCCATTCATTCACTCAATTCCCATTAAAACGCGTCCGAATTCTGCAGGCATTGCGTTTTTAGTGGCAGAATTCAACGCCACGCTATGCTCTGTTACCAGATCAATAGAATAAAAATTTTAAATATTTCATATTCTCTAATGGGAATCGAACCTACAGTCCCGAACTTGTGACCGTCGCCACGACTGACTTCAATATGACCGTTCACTTACGAATTAGTTTTCACCTTATAAGAAGTTGCTGTTATATGATAAATATATTCAGAGACGAGTTATGAAAATCAAGTCTCATATAATATATACTTAGTCCTGAAACTTTCCGCATTAGTCGATGTAATTTCGAGTTACGTATAAAATGTGACTTATAAACTTAGCTCGTAAACTCTTGGCTTACTTTTTAAATATTCTCTGTGTGTTTTTTTCTAAAGCGACTTTTATTAAACTTGAGTATTTGCGTAGTTAATATTAACTTTAATTTAATTTATATAAATAAATATGTTCTTTCTTAGTAATTATATTGTACGTTTAAAATTATAAAAAGTTTAATGTGTTTCGGAATTATGAAAAACAGAAATAAGTAGTAACTTAGTAATAGAAACAAGTAATATTTATTTTCATATTTTTTTAGCTTCAAAATCGCGTAAAGTACATACGCAATGTCGAGAATGGTTTGCTTTGACTCTTTTTTAGTTTTTCTTTCCTGAAAAAAAAAGTGAAGCTAAAAAGAACACTATACGCATAGTAAAAATTATAATCCTTGTTAATTTTAAAACGCCTTATAATAATTTAAAAAATAAAAATAAACAGCTTCATACCGCACACAACAGGGTAGGCAGGCGGAACCTAATGTTAAGACACTCCGTTCTCCACTTTCCGCCGAATTTTTTGAGGCATTGCGTGTTTAGTGGCATAACTAGACGCCAGGCTTTCCCTTGATGCCAGAGCGAATAAATGAAAATATAAAGAAATAACTCCCTAACTCATTCCTTCAAATGGGGATCGAACCTACAGCCGTCGAGTAACAGTTACGCCCCATGGACGACCGCTAATAATAATTTTATGGATATATATGAGCCTATAATATAAATTTCCATTAACTTTCATCTTCATAGGACCCCATGGCCTCCTACGACGTGAACTCCCACGACTCCGACCCCCAGCCTCGGTACGACATGATAGACTCCAACCGCCACGGCACGAGGTGTGCGGGAGAAGTGGCCGCTACTGCCAACAACTCCCTCTGCGCTGTCGGTGTGGCCTACGACGCTAGTGTTGGAGGTAAGAGACTTTACAGTACGGCCGATGAGTTTTGGCCTACCTGAAGTTGTTTTTGGTTCGATTTCGTCATTAAATGGCGTTAATGACGTGTTTTCTCATATATCTTCCATGTACAGACATGTTACATTTTTATTATAAGTAGAGATGCTTAATAATAATAGTAGAAATTTAAAAGCGTTAAAACTGAGCGCTGTTTGTTTTGCTTGTTAGCAATTCGTAAAATTCCCAATTTCCACTAATAAATTAATTTATATAAAAGGTTTACCTGTTGGCTGTTACACAAAGGAGTGGGCGCTTGTATACTCAAATTATAGTACAAAAGGAAAAATTATATTTATCTTTTACGTGGTTATATATTTAAGAATATGTAATTTAATTATTATGCAGAGACTTCTGCCACACAACTGGCCTCTAACTGTTTTATACGCAAATGTTTACTTTATTGTTTTGCTTAAACAATATCCCTATAGAAACGGTGTCCTTGTCAGTACAACGTAACATTTTCACATGGGAATTGTTACCGTAAATAACTCGCTTTGGTCTGTCAAAGAGGGGATATCCTTGTTAAGCGCTAAGCTCAGCGCTAAACTCCCTGATAAAGCTTTGGAAGCTATGTAATTGATTCACTATACATACATACATGCATACATAAGTTGTGTAAGATCTCGTGTGAGTCATTTATTTGTTTTAAATATTCGTTTTTCCCGACTGCTAAGGAAGGGTTATGTTTTTCACGCGTATTTTGTATATATATATACTAGTGGACCCGAACGCGGCTACACCCACTTGAACTATACCTACGAATATTTATGAAATTATTTTCAGTTTTCAATAGATGGATGCGTGCTCATTTTGGGTGACGTTTTCTAACAACAAACTTTGCAAATCGTTGCTTGGCAACGACAGTTGTTATTAACATGGCGGAATAATTTGCATGTCATATTAATAAGTATTTTAATATTGGATATATATCGAAAATATTATAAATATGAGATTAAGAAGTATCCTATGTTCATCCCGGGATCTTCAAGTATCTCTATATGAGTATTTTATCACAATTGAATTAGCGTTTTGGCCTTGATTGCGTAAAAGACAGACAGACAGACAGACAGAGTTACTTTCGAATTTATAATATAGGTATGGATATGTATGTATGTATGTATGTATGTAAAATTCTTATCTCATATCTCCAGAACCGCTGAACGAATTTACTTAATTGAAGTACCGTTAGATTCATTTTAACAGCCCAAGTGTTCCTAGATAGGTGACGTTAAAAAATAATCATAGCGGCTGTAGGACGCCATTGGACTTAGTAAAAAAAATTTTTTGATTTCGAATACCACAATATGGGTGTCAAACTCAAGAGCTCAGTACGAGGATTTCAAAAAGGTGTATCATTTTATTTCCATTAGGTTCCCTGTGCCTACACTGCTGTGTGCGAGACACAGTGTGAAGCAGATTTATTTTATTTTATTTATTTTCTAATAAATAAAAGTATCATTAAACTGAAAACGTTGCTACTATAAAACAGTTTATGCTAGAACGAAAGGCCGAAATATATTTGGTTTTTCGGCAATACTTATTATTCAGTATACCCACATAATAATTTACTTACAACATAATAAGACCGTATTGGAAAAACCTGAGGATATCAGGTATTTCTGAAACACGAACTTGTATGTTGTGAACATGGAATACATAATGAAATCGAGGTGTGAAATCTTAGCAGTATTTACATATTTTTTCCTGTTTCCACCGAATGGAAATGTTGTTATAGACACATCTATGGCATTTCAAATTACGTGGGTGTCTTTCATTTTGATTTTTTTTACTCGAAATATTCTTTTCTTTTATTAAGCACGCTACACATAAGCAATAGGTATACCTATTGTTTATTTTGAAGAATTTTTAATACTAGTGATATCATTCTGTCCAATACAATCGGCCTGTTAAAAAAATATTACTTACGTTATATATAGGTAGCTAATACGAATTACATAATTCACACTAGTATTTGAGGCCAGTTCTGGCGCACGGGGGCAGGCGGGGTGTGACTGTACATATTGAATATTTTAATTTCTTCGCTGTAAATATTGAATATTTTAATTTCTTCGCTCTCTTCTGGCGATGCGAAAATGCGGCGAGTTTCGGAGTGTCGCAACACTAGGCTCCCTCTGCCTACCTACCTACCATATAAGGGATACAGCGTGAAGTTACAAAAATAGTAAGAGATTCATTTTTTACACAAAAGCTATGTGTAAAATGTGTATCTTCCCAGTCGCTCTTATACAAGAGCCTTAATAGGTTTTATTACTAAAACCTATTAAATTTTTATATCATTGGAAATATTCAGAATTTCAACTGCCTTTCAAATTGGTTAGGCTTTGACGGAGCCAGTACAGTGGAAACTTCCAGTCGGACTAACAATATAATTCTTATAAATAAAGAACTTAAACACTTGAATAAGAAAATTATAAAAGTACCTACATATATAGAATTAATTCAATTTCTGTTTCAATGCATTTCTTTAACTTCTATTAAAAACATTCATTCTCAAAAAGTCGTATGTAGTTCGTGTAATTAGACGTTTTTAGGTCAGAATGGAGACAACGCTCATTGCCTACTTGCGTGCATATGTGAATAAGTAATTAGTACTGAAATTGCTTCTGCTCGTGCCTTTAAATTATATAATGAGAAAATATAACTAGATTATGAAACAAGGAAATATTATTTTATTTTACTAAATATACGAGTACTTTTGAATTTCAGGTAAATAATTATAATATTTTAAAATATAAGCTGCATTTTTTTTGTAAAGTAGTAGGTAATTATGCTTGCGACTGGTGGTGGGTTCGATCCCCATTCGAGGACATGGAATATTTATTTAAATTTATATTTCCATTTCTTCGCACTGGTTTCCAGGCAAAGCGCGGCGTTGAGTTCCGCCAATAGAATGCAAAATACGGCGGAAAGTGGGGAACGGAGTGTCTTAACACTAGGTTCCCTCTGCCTACCTGTGTTCAGAGTAAAATACTTTGACAAAAGAAAGTTATTGTAGGTAGAAATTGAAACAAAACTTTTTTTTTGGTGCCGCTAGAATTCTCTGGGAAGTGGGGAACGGCAGTCTCTTAATGGGAACAGAGTGTCTTATCACTTGATCCCCAGATTCTTCTGCCAACTAGAACGTGAACGAAACGATAACTAGTGCACAATGTATTACGTTACTCGCTTTATGGTCGACTAATTGGCAGAAATATATCTTACGCTTGTTAATATAATTAATTACGCTAATTTGGATTTAAATCCAATGAATTATGCAAATTGTACATAATTATAGAACATTGCTATAAATTATGAGTAGGTACATATTTTAAATGTACTATTCATATATTAAACTTATGTTGGTTAATAGACAGAAAATTAGAAAAATTTGAAGAATGAAACAATATTAATAGTTAAATTTCTTATAAGTAATAATTTAGTTAAATTTAATTAATAAAAATTTTAAAAAATACAATAAAATGCTATGTTATTTCGATAAACATGTTTGTATTAAAAATTCCATTACAGCGAAAATATTACAATACCGAGCTTTGGAGTTTGGAAACCTGAGCCCTTTTTTTGAAAAATTAATCGACAGCCTTGAAAAAAGGATTCTGAACCCGGAAAAAGAACGCAACAAATAAATTCCGATTGAAATGAGTTTTGGATACATAATGAGTTTTTTATTGACCCTCACTCGGTATAAATATGTTGTATTTTACATATATATTGTTTGTTGAATAATAGAATTATTTATGTAACTGTTTTTACACAAAGTTAGAATATTCCTTTTCCTTTTACCAGGTGTCCGCATGTTAGATGGTGACGTCACGGACGCAGTAGAAGCGCGGTCGCTGAGCTTGAACCCGCAACATGTAGACATTTACAGTGCGTCATGGGGACCCGACGACGATGGTAAAACGGTGGACGGACCAGGGGAGCTAGCTACGAGAGCTTTCATCGAAGGTGTTACTAAGGTAATATACATATATTGAGGAAAGTGGTGGAACTCCTTTCCTAGTAATATTTGCGGGGAAATATAAAAAAAAAAATATAAGTACTAAGTTTTTGCCCACGGTTTCGCCCCATACGCATAAATAAAAAGATCCACTGATATTTTCTTAACATTCATTATATACATTTATATTAGTCCTTTTGTAGTTTGTAGCGTTATAACATTCCACGGTGACGTAAGACACTTTAAACAACAGTAAGTGCAACTAGAAGTTGTGTATGTTACTTTTCTTAAGTTTATTTCAGTTGTACTATCGCACTGTTAGGTATTTTGCTGTTGCAATTATCCAGCAATCATGCTGGTAATTAAATTGAAATTTCAAATAGTTACTATATATGTTATAATATGTTAGAATTAGGATATTATATATTGTTAGCTTCAGCCTGTATCCCGCACATGGCGGGGTAGGCAAAGGAAATGGATGGAATATTGCAATAATTGTGAATGGAAACCTACTGTCAAGACACTCCGTTCCCAGGATATTATATTTCAATGAAAGAGATACAATTTAGCAAAATTTAACAAAATGTTGAAGTCGCTTGTTTGTGGAATAATGAAATCATTTAATTTTTTGGTTATAATTGCTTAAAAAACATATATACATCTTATAAAAGAATAAACGGAAAAGATTAAAAAAATATTATGTTAACTCATAGAGTAACTCTAGTTCCTTGTACTTTTTACATGCTCCTTGACATAAGACTATGATCTCGTAAAGCTTTTCTTTTATGACTATCACTTAAGTTAAACGACCATTTGAATATAAAACAAGTTTCAGTAAATAGTTTTCTGTTATTTTATTAATTTGGTTTTTTTTTTAGTTTCACGCTGTATCTTGCATATATGATAGACAGAGGGAACCTGAGAACCTAGTGTAATCACTGATTGGTCCCAACGTCGCGCTTTACCTCGATACTTGAGCGAAGAAATGAAAATATTAAATATTTCATTTCCTCTAGTGAGAACCGAACCTACAACCTGTCTTTTATACAGTACACGCTTGGCACGCCTCAACGCCACGACTGGTCTCACCGTTACCGTTACCGTTACCGCTACCGTTACCGTTACTGTTACTGCTACTGTTATTTTAACTTACAAATTATTTAATATAGGATCGTGTATAATCACATTTTGCGATATATCCGATAAACTCCCCATACTAATCTGCTTATGCGAAACGACCTAAACTAACCATAAACGGGAACGAATTAATTTGCATAATATTTAGGCGGTTTCGTCCCTTGGTTTATGAACTTTCATTTGGAACTTCATTATTTATTAATGGTAAATATGTAGGAATAGTTGGTGTTGACAGCGTTGAGTTCCGTCACTCAACACGCAATTCTCCTCTCCAGAATGTCCAGAATTCGGCGGAAAGTTGCGAAAGGAAGAATCTTAATAGGATGCAATTGTCCTAATACTATGTTCTCAGGTTTCCTCTGCCTACTTTATTATGTGCGGGATAAAGCATGAAGCTATAAAAAAGTAGAAATAGTTATTTACTATATAACCAGAACATTGAACAGAATTTCTTCGTTTACATTTATACACTCGTAATTTGCTTGTCTTTTCTGTTTTTAAGGAGAAGGAAGGAAAGTTTAACCTTTCCTTTCCTTATTTAATAAGTATGTGTAGAAAATCCAGCCACACAAGGCTCCCTTCTCCTACCGGCCAGATGCGGTAGCGTGAATACAGGTTGCAGCTGAAAAAAAGCTACATAATAGAAAAATAAGAAAACATAAAGGATTGCACGAATATTTTTATAACGATGCAATTATTTTCCTTGTCGTATATTTTAAGTATAAAATTTACATTACAATCGCTTCTCTGCGTACCTATTGAAACTTTATCTATATGTGAAGTGATGAAAAGTCCTGCTGCCTGTCGTGGCTTAGCCTATTTTATTAGTTTAAATTTTCTTATTTCACATATTTCGTAAAGCAATTTCTGCGTTTTCCTTTACTTTATTAAGAACACAGATAAGATCCCCACACAGCTGCCTACCCGGCAGTGTACTAGGTTTCCTCTGCCTACCCTGTTGTGTTAAGATACGCGCGATAGTGGCGTAACTGAACACCGCGCTTTGCCTCGAACCCAGAGAAGAAATGAAAATATAAATTTAAATAAGTATTTCACATACCCCGCGTCACGACTGGTCTCAATATAGCATTTATTTTTTATATCTGTAAAGCATTCTTTGAATTCTCCATATGAAAATAAAATATCGTTGCTGAACGGATGTAGTTTTTTTTGTATTTCAATGGAAATACAAATGGTCGTTTGAACTATTATAAGAGCTAACTACTTGTTCCTCAGTGTTCTTTTTCGGGCAACATTTTACATGTTTGTTTTAGTATTATATTTTTAAGTAACCTTTTATAATTCAAATAACATAACAATTTTCAACTTAAATTTAAATTTAAGCCTTTTCGGACTAAATTGTAAACGATTTTAGCAACAAAATATTGCAAAACAAGTTGTATTAGTAAAACAATAGTTGTTTGTCTCTACCGACCTAGTGAATGTCTGCCATCTATTTAGATTAAAAAAGAAAATATTTTTACGCATCTATTATTAGAGGCCCGTTGTCACAGCGTGTGATTGTAAACGCGACGGTTGTGAGTTCGATTCCCATTTGGGCAAATTAATTATTTAATATGTTCATTTACTTGTTCCGGTAACAAAACAAAGCGCGGTGCTGAGATCCGCCACTCAAATGTCTCGGAAATTTGGTGGAAATTGCTAAACCAATTACAGCTTATTATTATCCTGTTTCAATTTATTTGGTCACACTAAACGCCCTCGCTTCCAATAGAACAGTAATTTACTGTAACTATGTATAAGGCCATTTATTTAATGAAAAGTTAAATTATATAGTTGATGAGGTCATATACGACTCAATATAGTTAAAAACATTTAAAATATTAACATATACATTTTTAATGTTTACATTTCAAATATGTTTGAGATTTTAGTTTTTTTTAGCTCGTAAAAAATATATAATTTTAAAATTAATTCTAATTTGAAAATACAAATAGAATTTATATTAGATTATAATATTTCAGTATCTCATTCAGAAAAGTACATATTCGAACTTGAACTAACTAAAATTAAATGAATTGTTCCGAGCTACTCCCAAGAGCTCTCCCATTGTAATATATGCTTAATAGGTGTACTTGAGAACAATAAACTGTTGATAAATACAATATGTTTATAATTGAACTTGGTCGGTCTATTGTATGTAATAAAACTAACAATAAACAATTATTTTATTAATAATTGTTTTAATGTTAACAATAGATATTTTGTTGTTTAGGTAAAATTTAAATATGAATGTTGTACAAAGACTACAGTGCAGATATATAGTAATATATACCTCTATATAGTAATGTGTGCGTTTGTTTATAAGACAGGTTGCGGGTTCGATTCTCAATAGAGGAAATGTACGCTTCATTGGGTAAAAAATATTTTATTTCCTTATGTATATTGAATATTTTTATTTCCTTGCTCTGGTATAAGCGCGGCGGCGACTTCCGTCACTCAAAAAGAGGGAGTATCTTAACACTAGGTTCCCAGGTTCCAGGTACTTGTGTGCGTGAGTTGTTATTGCCAAATTTAATAATAGAAGATCCACAGGAAGTAAGTAATCTATAGGTTTTGATTAATTTCATACAAACTACAGCTAAAACGATACATAAACACTCGTATCTTTTGGGACGGGCTCTAAGAGACCGTGGACTTCAATATTTGATATTAATTTCAGATTAGCTATATGCTCTTGACAGACGGACAGACGAACAACAAAGTGAACCCTAAATATAAAAGTCCTTGAATATCGAATCAAAATTGATTTTTTTCTTGTACAGGGTCGTAACGGCAGAGGCTCTATCTTTGTCTGGGCGTCTGGTAACGGAGGACGCGAGCACGACAACTGCAACTGTGACGGCTACACTAACTCCATTTGGACATTGAGCATATCCTCCGCGACGGAGCGCGGCGAGGTGCCCTGGTACTCCGAGATGTGCAGCTCGACCCTCGCTGCGACTTACAGTTCAGGCGCAATCAACGAGAAGCAGGTCAGTTTGTTATTTTATGGAAACGTGGTTCAAATATTTTAGATAGATAAGAAATTGGAATGGGATTCAAATGTAGAGCAATAATTAGTTTAAATGTAGAGTAAGAATTGTATGAGCATCATCATCATCAAAATTGCAAAAACACATGAGTCAAAAATTTATTGATTTGAACTTCTTTATTGTGTCGCCTGAAAAAAAAATATGTAAAGATATTTTTTTATGAAAAAAAATTTAGAAAACTTATTTACTCTTAATTATTTTATTTTCCCCCAGGTGGTGACAACGGACCTGCACCACTCTTGCACGACGGGTCACACCGGTACGTCCGCGTCTGCGCCGCTCGCGGCCGGTATCTGCGCGCTCGCGCTGCAGGCCAACAGGGACCTCACGTGGCGGGACATGCAGCATATTGGTAAGATAAAAAAAAAACAGCTTCACGCTTTTTCCCGCATGGAAGGGTAGGCAGGGGGGTAGCTAGTAATACTCTGTATCATGAAATTGTGTGTCTTAATTTTCGTGCCGTGCATGTCGAGTTATTAGTTATCGGCAAAGTGTAAACGGGAAGAGGTTCCCTCAACTCAAGTGGGTTCAAGGCTGACTTATGAAAAATCTAATTAATTATAAGAGGCCAATCGTGACTCAGGGGCGGAATTGAGTGAATAACAATAAACACGACAGATTGTGAGTTCGAATTCCACTCGAAGAAGTGTAACATCGAATACTTTTTCTTTGCTCTGGTGCTGGCACGTCTAAAATACGTCGGAAAGTAGGGAACGGAGTGTCTTTACTCTAAGTTCTCTCTGTCTATTCGGCTGTGTGCAGGATACGTCGTAAATTATTAATAAAATAACATTTTTATTATTAAGTTAATATTTACTAAACGAATAATGAAAAATAACAAAACTTTCAGATACTTTCTAGGAATAAGCGATTGTTTTCGTATGTGTTCATTTTATTTTACAAACAAAAAGGTAAACAACTCATGTGGATTTTATTTGAACTGTAAACATTTTGATTAATTGCTTGTTTGTTTGTTTCATATTATAAATATAGATACAATAAACAATGTAGAGAAAATATTGAGGGGGTATTTATCTAATAGGAACATTTATTTAACAAGTTAATATATTTTATAAATAAAAAGAATACAACGTTTGTGTCATTTTCAATTGATTTTTTTTTTCCTATTTTGCCTTTGCCTTTCCTCTCAAAGTATTGTAAATAAAGTATCAATATTAAAATGTATCAGATACACGTTAAAAAATGGTAGTATGTTCTATAATAATTCTTCTAATAGTTCTATAATAAGTCGTGTTTTCTTTTTGTCTCATGCCCTCGTGAATAGAGTAGGTTCAATATTAGAAATTTGTGTACGCTGTTACAGTACATTTAATCAAATTATGAAAGGCATCCATTATTCATTAAGCTCAAACTAAACACCCAAAAGTTTCATCATAAATAAACACCGTACTCGTATACACTCGCGCTAAATTTTGCATGTTATCTAAAAGCCATTTAGATTGGGGATTACGGGATTACAGATCCCGGACTCGTGATAGGCGATCGTTATAATGTACCTATTCGATACAATGTACTTTAGTCAATTGAGATTATTGACAATGACATCTCGTTAAATAGAATATGGAAATCTTTAGAGTTGAACTGTTAATATAATATGGTGTAAAACCCGGAGGAATGTCCTATCGGGACTGACTAAAATTTCTCTTTTCTAAAGTTTCAATTTATTAGAATAAAAACTGCGAATGCGTTGTTTAAATACTATCTATCTAATATATAATTACACGTCCACACATGTGAAACTATAGTCAATCAAAAATGCACATTTTGACTGCACTCTACACTGTGCACTCTAGTAGATAAGATAAATCGCGGCTTTGAGTTACATCACTTAATGTCTCAAAAATTGAATGAAACATGAAGAACAAAAGAAACTAACTCAACCCTGTCATAATACAGATTCCTTTAATAAAACATTTCAAATACCTATTAAAATTACGAGGATTAGATGCATAAGCTAAATTGTTGAAGTAAACTCTTATCAAGATTTTAGAATTACTACCAAAATGTCTCGGCAAATGGAAAATTACTCATACTTAAAACAACATTTTAAAAAACAAATTGCAATGTTGTTTTAATTCGAGAAATTGTTGTTCATTAATTATAATTATTTATAAACATTTAAATAATATAAACGTGTTGCAAAAATATTATATTTTATATCAGCGTTTTAAAACAACACTTTTTAACGAGTTCCATCATAAAGCCAACACATGAGTGAGATGAGAGAATTTAAGTATAATATACTCATGGATCAAGCCCCACTCCTTGTAATTTTATATATTTTTTTTAGTAAAATCTTTTAAACTACACATTTAATTTACTCAAAAAGATTGAATTTTAAATTATTATATAATTTTATTACCCAAAGCTCAAATATTCACAATATAACAGTGGTGCGCACTGCTAGACCGGAGCGTCTAAGCATCGGTGGAGAATGGCGGATCAATGGGGTAGGACGGAATGTGTCGCATTCCTTCGGCTACGGGCTGTTGGACGCGGCGGGCATGGTGCGGCTCGCGAGGACCTGGAGGACCGTACCGCCGCAGAGGAGATGTGAACTGGCAGCACCAAGACCCCAACGAGCTGTTCCGCCTAGATCCTCTATTACTTTACAGGTAAATTTAATGAATTGATAAATATTTTCTTTTGAGTCAAAAAGTCTAAAGTCAAAGTCTTTTTTTTACAAATCGAAACGTTATGTGATATTACAATATTCATATAAACTGTAATGTTGAGTGAAGTTGGGTTAATTTTCCATAGTATAACACTTTGATTGTGGGCTTGAATACCGCTTGAATCAAGGTAGGAATGTTGGTATGTCGTCTACGTCGTAGATTCCAGACGAAATTATTTACTTTACAAAGTACATAAGCCGGTACTATGTATAGTTGTACACTAAATAAATTCTCTAATTTGAATATATAAATATATTTTGTTACGTAATACGTTTATTTCTATAAAATATAAGTTGGTCTAATACTTTTCCAGGATACTCGATGAACCACCCACTCGTTCCTTCGCTCTAGTGTCGGGACAAAGCGCGCTGTTGAGTTCCGTTACTCAACAGAAATGCCTCCAGAATTCCGCGGAAAGTGAAAAGCGGAGTGTCTTTACACTACCTAGCTAACCTGCTCCATTCAGGATACCACATTACGTTGTAAACGACAAAATAATTATTTTCATAGCTAATTTAAAAATTATCCAATTATAATAATATAATAACTAAAAATGAAACTTTAAATTATGTTGAATTGAAAACGATCTAATACGACGAGATTCTATATCTCGGTGCGCGACATTTGCAACAATTACGGACGCTCGGTTGCATTTGCATTGAAATTACTCGGCTGTGAATTTACGGAATTTAGTGCCTTATTACGTAACAGTGTGCGCCAGACTTGACTGTAATTATTGTAATAATAGATATATATCTTATAATAGACACCTTTTGGAATAGATAAAATTATCTATTCCAAAAGATTCCATTCTGTTTACTAAATTTCCATTCTATTTCAAAATTCCATTCCATTCTATTTACTAAATAAATATTCCGAAAATTCCATTCTATTTACTGAATAAATATTTAGTAAATATTTTTAATATGCTTACTCTATGGGAATAAAGAGAGATTTTTAAATGTTTTAAGGAAACAGGGTGGGACATAGGAAAAATATAAATAATAAGTTCTCATTGCATACTTATGCATTTGTTGTATGATAGAAATCAATATAAAATATGTATTCTTTCAAATAGAAAAACGTCACTTAAAACGATAATGGTTTGGTTTATTCTTAGACAGAGATGGCTCCCAGACCTACGTCATTTTACAAAGCTGAAATTTTGAGGATTATTAGTCTAATATGTAGTTAAGATGGTGTGCTTACTTACTAATATGTATCGTTATTTGTAAACAGTTGGATGTTGGAGCTTGTCCCGGCGTCAACTACTTGGAGCACGTACAGGCGCGAGTTTCCTTGCAAGCAACAAGGAGAGGGGACCTGCGGATCGCTTTGACTTCCCCCGCCGGGACTAAAGTCACTTTACTTGCGCCCAGGTATGCTTATAGCACTATATTTTATATAATAACTTTAGAGGCTGTTGTACAGTGGTGGAACAGTGTCTAACCGCAAGAGCGACGGATGCAGCGTTGAGTTCCACCATCCAACACGCCATGCCTTTAAAAAATACAGGAACGGATTGTCTTAATACTAGGTTCCCAGGTTCCATCTGCCTACTCTGCTGCGGAATGCAGCGTCAAGCAACAAAACTAAGTGTTATTAGAAAATAGTCAAAATACAAGATATAACATATTGTTGACGAAGTAGGCCCAAATTTTTTCTAAAAAAAAAAAAAAACTAAAAAAATACACAATATTTTCGGTTGTAGAATGTTTGGCAAAAACACGACATTTTATTGAAAACTGGTGCAGGTATGTTTCAATCTTAAACTGTAATTCACAGAAGGGTTACTCATGATTACATTACAGAAAAAAAAATGGACAACGAGTAATATTTGTAGTCTTAGGACTTGAAAAATCATCACAGGATGTCGGTTTTTACGATATTTTTTAAAATCAATATAATATGAAAAATACATGACAAAGATTTTTTTAAATATTTTTCTCATAACTGTCACGACTTGGTCTATCACCTGTTTTCGTTTTATCGTTGACTCCTGGGACACCCTGTATATATGACTGTTTGCATTGATACGTTGCATAATGGCTTGTTACATGCCACATGGTATTTGCGGAACTCTGGTTGAGATACTGCGAATACGTTTAATATTTTGAAATACTTTAATTCATTTTAATAAATCCAAATAAATATTCTTATTTATCTGAGAAGAGCGAAGTAATAAAAATATAAAAATATTTTATATTCCCGAGTTAAGTCACACCATGCGCCACGATTAGTATTTTAAATTGTTGTTTTAAGTAAAATATATTTACAATAATCTATATATATAAATGGACTTGTCCTCACTGACTGAGGTAAGACGCACGCACAGCCGTAACCCCTGTGCGTAGAAACGTGGAATTTGGACAGATGTTTACTTTCGTAACCTGGACATCTGCTAAGAAGGGATTTTGAAAAATTTTACCCCTAAAGGGGTGAAATAGGGGTTGAAAGTGAGGGGTTTGTATGGATTTTTATAAAATTTGAAATTAAGACTCTTAAATAAATTTCATTGAACACGTGTTTCGTGGTTTTTTAGAATGCACCTCTTAAGGGTGCAAATAAGGAGTTGCAAGTTTGTATGGAAAAATGTTTAAATGGCCACCGATTTTATAAAATTTGAAACTTAGACTCTTAAAAATATTTAATTGAACACATGTTTCATGATTTTCTAGAATTATCCCCCTAACGGTGCAAATAAGGAGTTGAAAGTTTGTATGGAAAAATCTTTAAATCGCCACCGATATTTATAAAATTTGAAATTGATATTCTTAAAAATACTTCATTGAACACGTGTTTCATGGTTTATTTGAATTCACCCCTAAATAAGCAAGCGAAGCTGCGCGCGTCCGCTAGTATAGAATAATATGATGTAATGTGATGTATGTAGAATAATAAAGAAGATAATTATAAAATAAATCATTTCTTATATTTTCCTCTGAAATAACATTAAAACACATTATGAAACATTGACGTATAATATACGAGTATATTACATTGCATTCGCGTTCACGTTCAGGTCTGATATGCGATACATCCCTCCGCCGTTACCAACTTACGGCGCAATTACAGAACTTGGAAGCAGTCAGTAGCGCACTCTGTCACTCCGGAACAGCATACGAAGCAATAAAACCTCGTTGGCAGGAACGCCCTCCATGCAATGTTCCACGATAGAGACGTGCCATTTAAGGTCTTGTCACGTGAAATTGACATTGACGTGAATGAATGGAATCAATGCTTTTCTATAATCTATAGTTATTATAAAATTGTATCGGATCGGTGTCTGTACATAGAAGTTATGTAAGATTTTTATTTTATTGGTGACATTTAATGACGTAATAGAATTTGTTGTCTGTTTACTTGTGCGTTTGTTCACGCTAATCTCATAAACGGCTTGCAATTTTCACTATTTTATTTTGGCAGGCGTCCCTAAAAATACGTATTAAAATTATATTGTAAGGAAACGAAAAGAATGCATATTAGTACATTAGTATTTATATAGTGCAAGCGGGCGATAATACGTGAAGTTATTATGGAAAAGTTACAATGAAATCGATAACAGAAATCTCTAAACATGCAAATATGTTTTGAAATTAATTTCATTTGTATAAAATCTTGGTGTCACGCGGTTGCACGTTCTATATTATGCATATAACAATAAAACCTCTTCGTTTCGTTCGCTCGATACTATTTTCTTTTGTACCAGAGACGCGCAATTTAAACTTGTCACGTTAAATTAATATAATTCAATATGTTTTAATACTTTTATGAAGTTTTATTTTATTTGGTTTACAACTGTAATTTTATACGTTGTGGCTTACGGCTATGTTCATATTTTATGCAAAATATTGGTAAAATATTATATATAGTACTATTTTGAAGCCGTGGCGGCGGAAATGTAAAAGCAAAGCAAAGCAGGCGAAAAGTGGGAAACGGAGTGCTTCCCAGCTATATGAGGGAATCGACGTGAAGCTGAAAAAAAAAACAATTTTATTATTACAACTTAGAACACAAGGTTATACCTAAAAGAGAATATTATTGTTTCGTTAATTTATAATATTCTAATTTCTAATGAAATTTCTTGTACAAAATATTGTTAGATGAAGCTACAAAGTAAAACAGTGAAAAGTGCATCCTGCTCAACAAATGGCGCCGTTTCAAAGTTATACGGCTAATTAGTGAAGTAATTTAACATTAAATAGTTTTACTCTAGGGAGGCGACTTAATTATACTCCGGTACATCTCTAAAGGTCTGACAGTTTAGAAATTGGCTTTTCCGTATACCTACTTATACTACGTTTCTTAGCATTAAGTTTCTTAGCATTAAATATATGAACATATGAACTTTTTTTTTGTTTATACGCTATATACGAGATATAGCAGGCAGGAAGCATAGTATTAAGACACTCCGCTTCCTACTTTCTGCGGAATTATATATTATATTTAAGTTATATTTTAGCTACATTTTTTAAAGCAATATAAAATGAAATAATTTTTTAATTGCCTGAATTCTTGTACAAGTCTAATATGTCGAAAATGTTTTTAACACAAATATGTTTTTATATAAACACATTTTTTATGTTTATGTGAATCGAATAATATTTTTGTTAATTAAGAGGCACTGCAGAAATATAAATTATTTATTAATTAATTCCGTTAAAAGAGGCGTGCAGAGGGCATACAAGCCTGATACACGTAAACGTGACGGATGTGGGTTCGATTCCTACTTGCTATGAATCATTTAATATTTTAATTTCCTCGTCTTGGTAACAAGCCAAAATGCGGCGTTGACTTCCGCCACTCAACACACACTACCTTAAGAATGCGGCGGAAAGTGGGCCTCGGAGGTGTGTTAATAAGAAATGGAATATCTTAGCACTAAATTCTCAGGTTCCTTCTGCCCACCCTGCTAAGTGCAGGATAAGTTTAATTTACTCATTAGTCAAATACTTAGTTGCAAAAGTAGTTCAATTATCAAACTTACCTACATTTATGTATTATGAAATAATAAATGTTTTTCGAAAAGTTAACATCTTGTGTTAAAATACTCCTTTAAGCACTTTCTTCTTCCATTTTTTAAACATTTTCTGTTGAGCGGCGCAAGTCAACACCGCGCTTGGTTGTCACCAATAATAGAAAAATATAACAAAGAACTCTTTCAAATACAATTTTTAATTTAAAATTTTGCAACTGCGCCACACACGCCACACACTGCATTGTTTAATCATAAAAATAACATTCATGATTTATCGAGGTTTTGATTCCTCTATTGAGACCTGTCAACGTTCTAATAACAATTGTACTTTATCTTTTTCAATATATGCATGTGACGATGACGGAAAAATATTTTAAAAATATCAGTATCAGTAGATGTTTTTTATTAATTGAAAATAGACGTAGTGTTTAAAATTTCTTAATTATTATATATCTTCTTAAAAGCAGATTCAAAAAAAATATTTAACATTAAATCATCGTCATAGGAAAATAACTAAAATCTAAAAATAAATTGAAATGAAATGTAAAATAAACTAAATGTTGCAAGTTTAAAAAGCTTACTAAAAGATTTAGTTTCGTATTTTATTTTATCAAAAAATTCTCTAAATTGATTGGCCGTGATGATGCAGTGTCACAGCATGAGACTGTAAACTTGCAATTTTGTCGAAAGGGAGGATTCCGAGTGTCTTTACACTAGGTGCTACTCTTATATGCGAAATACAACGTCAATATTGCTCGTAATATACCTACTTATATAATAATAATATTCAATTTTATAATATTATCCTATATATCACATTTAACAAAATTAATACTCCAACAGGCCTCACGACTCATCGCGAGCTGGCTTCAACTCTTGGCCGTTCATGTCTGTGCACATGTGGGGAGAAGCGCCGCTAGGAGTGTGGCAACTGGAAGTATCTAACGAAGGACGTTATATGGGTAAGATACTATTTTTATAGATATTCTTCAAAAACTGTAAATAATTCTTTTACGTTTAAATATTATTCTAATGGTGTAACAAATATTCAATTCAGTAATTAATCCCTCATGTTTATATATATATATTTGTAATCTATTTAACCGACTTAAGAAATTGGCCTAAGACTATAATTTTTTAAAATATTATACGTGTTTTTTAAAAGTCGACTGTTGTCATACGGTGTAACGATGACGCCTTCGTCTCTCTCAGCACACTTTCTCATAAAAGTAAAGTTTACACACTCGAGGAGTGTTGACCGTCATCGAGTGCTCTACAAGTTTTCTAATGCAAGCGATAAAATGTGCAGCGAACTGGTTCACGAGCGCATACAATATCGCACTTTGTTGTGTCAACTGTTAAACATGTTTCGAAACGCTAAAAGTTCCAAAAGTTATATTTATTTTAGTAAATAAATGTTATATTTTCTTCTAAAGCTACAGAAATTAATTATGACTATCCTTAGATATTGTAAATAAAATGTTGAATTATGTATAAAAGTTTGCTAAAAGTCTCAAAGGCTCGACCGTATTAGATTTACTAAGGTTAATGTGAGTTATTTTATGGAGTTTTTAGCTACAATCTAAAATATATAAAACTCAATAGTATTTCCTTTTAACGAGAAAACTTACTTTAGTCACGAGAGATTCAAAACTTTACTAATATTAAAGTCTAGAAAGAACTTATAAATCGAAATCCGTGTGGAAGTTTCCAAAGTTTAATAATATTTATCGATACATAAGGGCTTTACAAAAATCTACTTACTCACTTTCGAATTAGGTCGGGCAACGTTACAAGATTGGTCCCTGACAATGTACGGGACGAGTATACCGGCTGCTAAGAATGATCCGATACCATTCAGGAGTCCGATAATCCGGAATAGAAACAACGCGACCCGTCCCGTGGTCGTTCAGGCCGGAAGGAAAAACAACAGAGGGAAGTCTGTTCATATAGTGCCTACGCAGTACACAGTGGGATTAGTAAAACGGAAAAAGAACAAAAACTCCAAGAATCCCAATAGGAATTCGCAGAGAAAACAGAGTCGCCCGGCGACACGCTCGCCCATAGAGAGCACGACGCTGCGAGTGACGTCAGCCGTTCCGGATCTGAGTCTGAACCTGCAAGGGGACCTGACGGACCCCCTGTCGGACGCCAGAGGGCGCAAGATGTCGAGTTTGTTTGAGCAGTATCCGAAAATTCAAAGAATATATCCAGCGCCGCTCCAAGCCAATGGTACCTTGCATGTTGTCGGTCGATACGTTTTAAGCGTTTTGTTTTGGTCGCCATAGTTTGAGCTTGCACGTCCACCTTGTACCAGGCTGTGATCTTTGCATGTCGTGTTTTGCGTTCATATTAATTTTCTAGAAATTGCGCTGAAATAATTTTTTCTTTTTTTTTTACTTTTTTTTAGATGCTGTAGAAATATTTTGTTTATGTGATTTTTTTTAATATGTTGTCATGTATTTTGTACTGGGCTTACTATTAAAATAACAATTTCTTAATTTCACAATAACAATGCCGCTTGATTTAAAAGCTTCAATTTTATTATATTTTTTGTCTATATTTTAATAGTAACTCCAAATAGGTTAGATAAATTATATCCAAAACAATTCAAAAACCAATTCACTTATATGCTTCTGTGTCTGTAATCTTTTAACCCTTTTAATGATTCCCCACATTGTTACGACGTATACAAGGCTTCAGTACAATTTCTGTGACCTTATATTTTTTACAATAGACAAAAAACGCTTTGAAATCGTATACACACTATTCATTTTAATTACGCAACTGAAAAGATGACGTTCACAATTGTTTCAACGTTGCAAAATAAAACGTGAGAGTTTTCATTAAAGTTTGACAAAACACAGAAGTGAGTACATTTGGTTTGCTTGTAGCGGGCCCCCTGACGCAGTGGGAGCTGATCTTCTACGGCACGGAGAGCCCCGCGCAGGAGCACGCCGCGTCGGAGACCAGCGCAGCGGGCGACGCGGGCACTCTGTGGAGCGCGAAGGTGCCCGACGTGCCGGAGGAAGTGAGACAGAACACTATCGACGACGACCTCGCTCTGGTCTGGCATGATTCACATGCGGTAAGTATTTGCCATACATATATGTCCATATTAATTTGTTTACAGTTTCACGCTGTATCCCGCATGTAGCAGATAATTTTTAAACTTAACTTAGGCTGATCTCGACTACATTATTTGTACATATATGGTTTTTTATGATCATCACGTCAGCATTTTGACGTCGTCATTAGTCGAAATTGGCCTCTATTGGTTGAAATTGCAATCGTATCCACAATGATGGAATTGGAAGAGTTTCTGGAGGACTTGAAGTACCGGCTTGCCTCCCGCTTTCAGAAGCTCCGTAGCTATTCCGTTATTACCCGCCTCCTTGTTGTTTTTCAGTTGTTTAAGAGTCATACTAATCTTATACAGGCTCACGTCCGAGATATTTTCGGTATAGTGCCGGAGAAGCTTGGCTCTGGGATTATTAGCCAAGTACCTATTCAATCGGTGTTATCGTGGAGCATGATTGTCCATAAAAATTCTCTATCTCCCTGATGATTTCAAGCCTAAGCGAAATGATGCTACTGTCATCAGTTTTCAGCCTTGTCAGTTGGCTTTGTCCAATAGACAGATCTTTCGCGAAGACTGTGGAGCCTTGGTTGAGCTCAATAGTTTCTTTAATGAAGGTCGCATGACAATGACCTAGAGACCTTCCTATTTAGCCACCTATAACGACCGGAATTTTCTGAATCCTGTACTCTCATCACGCGTCTCTTTTGCATAAGTTGGGAGTGTTTCGTCGGAGAGTTTCTTAATTTTGGTATGGCCAGCTTAAAAGTACTTGGACCCTTTACTTTATATTGTCTTATTTTTATGTTAAATAAACTATTTTAACTTATATTTTATGGAAACAAACTAAAATAATGGTTCTTATGAAGAAATAAACAATAGCAAAAATATTCACACCCCCCCCACCTACGCACGCTCGAGTAGACGGTTATTTTTTCTCGTTTTCACGTCACTCCATCAATCATAGTCCATATGAAATTGGAAAAAGCATTTTATTTGTGTGTTTAATGAAAATTTGATTAATGTATTAATCGAATTAAAAACAAATATAGGATATGTGAAATAGAAAATACCTTATACTCGAAATTTTTTTTAAAATATTTTTTTATTTTGCATTATTTCAATATGTAACGTACTTACAAAATGTATTTATGGCAGTGGCACAAGCGTGTGACTGTAACGTGACGGTTGTGGGTTCGATTCCCACTCGGGTGAATGAATTTTTGTTTATTAGTATTTTCATTAATGGAACGGAATGTCTTAACAGTAGGTTCCCTCTGTCTAACCTGATACAGCTTGAAGTTGATTTAAAAAAAATAATAGAACTAACACTATTTCACACATTAGTTCATTCAAATATCATACATAAACTACATATTTTTGATGACTATTAAAACATTTACAACCATTTACTCTTAGAAGTTTTACAGATAAAGCTACGAATATATCTCACAACTGCGAACAATATTATTATCATGTCAATTTAACATATCTACAACATAAGTACTTAAATACATGAAATCTGATAACATTACACTTATATTTATTACAAAATTCATATGTTTTACCTACAACGTTGACATATGTATAATAAAATGGCGTTCTTATTACACTTATAGAACAATATATACAAACTATCTATATATAATAGAGGAAGATTATAAACGTGACCGTAGCCGTGTGGTGCCGTCGTTAGAATAGCACCACTCCCACTCTTCACGTGGAGATCGTAGGAGGCGATCGAGGGATAAAATACCAGGAGATGGGCAGCAGCGTCTCCTGCGCAACTTAGTTACTACTGCGGTCACCAACACGCAGTGCCAAGCGCGGTGACTATGGCAATAACCCCCCCTATGAAAGGCACAAATACACTCCGGCCCCCAGTCCCCGGTGGCCCCACTATTCCTGGCTACGATAGCGGCCTTGGTCATGGCGGGGCAGGGGATGCTAAGAATCTGTCTGTCGAAAATCAAAACGACCTCTGCACCATACAACACCAGGACCCTGAGAACCGACGAGAAAATAAAAGAGCTGGAAGAAGAGATAGGCAAGTTAAAGTGGAACATATCTATCTGAAATAATATAAATAATAGTATTTCAGATAGATATGTTCCACTTTATTTATAATATTAAAGTGGAATGAATAATATGAATAATATTTATGAATAATATTAAAGTGGAACATGACTATCCGAAGTCAGAAGACAGGGAGAGGGCACAGTAATTCTCAAGTCTGGTAACTTGTTCTATCACCGGGAGGGCGAAAATCTGTCCCAAGGTCGGGTTTCTCGTCCACAGGTCTCTCGTCAACAACGTGACACAAGTCGAAAGTGTGTCTGCAATCGCGCTTTTGAGCCACATTTATAAGCTTTTTTTAAGGGTTCTTACAAATCGTATCGCGCGCAGACTTGACGACTTCCAGCCTCCCGAATAAGCCGGTTTCCGAAAAGGCTACAGTACCATGGACAGACACATGCATACGCTGCAACAGGTCATACAGAAAGACAAAGGAGTATAACCTGCCGCTATATGTTGCATATGTGGACTATGAGAAAGCCTTCGATTCTCTCGAGAACTGGGATCTCTACTAACTAGAATAGGAATGGGAATGGGAACTAGAATCTCTCCAACGATGCCAGATTGACTATCGATACATCGAAGTATTGAAGTGTGTATACAAAGCCGCGACCATGTCAGTCCATGTCCAGGACGGAAGAACAGCACGTATTCCGCTGCAGCGCGGAGTACGACAGGGGGATGTAATATCCCCGAAACTGTTTAACGCTGCACTGGAAGACGTGTTTAAGCTGATGGAGTGGAACAGCCATTGTATTAACGTCCATGGCGAACACTTAACATACCCTCTATTTGCCGATGATATAGTAATCTTGGCAGAGTCGCTGGAGGAACTCAGTACCATGCTGGGGGATCTCCATAACGCCTCACAACGGGTGGGTCTTAAGATGAACATGGACAAGACAAAGATCATGTCTAACGTCCATGTTACACCCATACCGGTCATTGTTGAAGGCGTACCTCTGGAAGTTGTTGACGAGTACATCTACCTGGGACAAGTGATCCGAATGGGTAAGTCCAACTTTCAGAGAGAGGTCACTCGTAGAATCCAACTCGGCTGGGCAGCGTTTGGGAAACTGCAAAATATCTTCTCGTCCTGTATACCTCAGTGCCTGAAGTCAAAAATGTTCAATCAGTGTTGCCAGTGTTAACGTATGGTGCTGAGACGTGGTCTTTCACCGCAAGCCTTATCCACAGGCTCAAAGTCGCTCAGCGAGCGATGGAGAGAGCTATGCTTGGTATTTCTCTACGCGACAGAATTCGAAATGGTGAAATCCGTAGACGAACGTAGGTTACCGACATAGCTCTCAAAATCTGCAAGCTAAAGTGGCAATGGGCAGGCCATATTGTCAGGAGGACCGACAACCGATGGGGAAGAAAGGTCCTCGAATGGCGACCACGTCTCTGCAAAAGGATTAGAGGCCGCCCTCCACCCAGGTGGACCGACCACCTTAAGAAGACAGCGGGAACCCGTTGGATTCAAAGGGCGCAGGACCGGACGGAGTGGTGAGCATTGGGGGAGGCCTATGTCTAGCAGTGGACCTTAAAAGGATGATGGATAAATGGATACATGTGACAGGTTCGATTCTCACACGAGGAAATTTAATATATTAATTTCCTTCCTCTGGTAACAAGGCAAAGCGCGGCGTCGAGTTCCGCCACTCAACTCGCAATGTCTCCAGAATTCCGCGGGAAGTGGAGTTTTAATGGGATCTGAGTAGCTAGATTCCCTCTGCCCTGTGAAGTGTGAAGCTTAAAAAAAAAAAGAAAATGTAACAAAAACGTTTATTGGTGATTTATCACCCGCTGTCGGACTTAGAGCTTTATCAAAAGTTAAGTACTGTCTCGGTCACGTCGATAACTTGATACCCGGCACTTTGTACAGCGCGGTCGTCAATTGTTGGGGGAAGTGTACGATAATGCTACTTGAATGTGCTTTAGTTGTTCTTTGAAGTCAGCATGTATGGATTTTTGAGTTATTTTGAAGGTTTTAAACAATTTTTATTAGTAGATTTATTGATGGGGATTTATTTTTTATAAAAGATAATCTGAATATTTTTTTATTTATCCATAAAACAATGAAATTAAAAACTAAAATATCTATCTATTATAAACTTTATATACCCTTTACATACATACGTATATATTTATATCAAAAAGATATAATATTTCATTAATTTTACCTGTATGTGGGAACATATAACATGGTAGGTGGAGTAAACCAAGTATTAATACTCTCCGTTCCCCATTTTGAATCCAACTGTCGAGATAGTAAAGGCCCCAACATCGCGCTTTGTCTTCTTACAAGAGCGAAAGATTGGAAATCGTTCATCCCCTTGAATGGGAATCGAATCTATAACCGATGACCGAAATGAATTAGAAGTTGGCTTTATTATTTTCAAACGGTACCCCGTATGTAGCAGAGGCAGAGTGAGCCAAAGGTTAAAATACTCTGCTTCACTTTCCGCCGAATTCTGGAGCATTGCGTGTAGAGAGGTTAAATGCAACAGAGCGGAAATATAAAATATTTAATTACCTCGAGTGGGAATCGAACACATAACTTAGCAAGCTTCACACGCTCGTTCCCCTGTGCAACGACTGTCTGGTAAAGTAGTTTACAGCAGAAATTTCCAGCGATATTAATTGGAACGTTTTGCCTCATAGATATTTCGTTTGTGCTGATGTAGAGCTGCCGGAAATCCGGTATGAGGCTTACTGTCCTTATTTATGTTGTGATAATACAACTTTTGTCTTTAATTTTGCTAATATCGTAAAAAATATTTGTTAATCATTAATTTTTACTAAAAATATTTTTCTGTTGTGTTAAGTATTTAGTAATTTGTATATATGAGATAGTCTCGTATTTAATATCTAGATATATCAGTATATTAGTATAGGTTTTCTTAAGAAAATAAATTATATACTGTAATGTGTAATTTTTTAAATATAAAAATTTAAGACAAGTACAGTGCTGTTAGTGGGTAGTCCTGAAACACCTATGTACTTATAATTGAAGAGTATTCCAAATAACTATTTTTTCCTAGTATTTTAATTTTTATCATAATTTATTTATTTTACTGTAATTATTTCCTACAGATCCGTGAGGAGGGACCAGCCGTGGAGTCAGGGTATGCTGCCAGCGGCTGCACCACACACGCGTCTCAAGCGCCCCACCGCTGCTTAGGTTTGTGCCTACTGCTCCTTCTACTCCTATCCATCCCTACCCAAATACAGCCTAGTAGAATAAAACACGCACTAACAACTAGTATATACTATAGAAGTAAGCAGAATAATCAAAATGTATTAGATAATTATATAGAGAAGAATGTAAGACCGCCTCGAGCGCCGTGCTTGCGAACAAGCCTCCTACGCGGTGCTGGTAGCCTAGTACTTGAAACTCGGAATTATAGTTGAACATATTCTATTGAGAGTACACACACTACTACGTATGTTTTAATATTGCTAATAAAATTTTGTTTATTTAATTAAATCATCACTGTATTGGTTCCAATTCTTTTTTTATTTTTGTTTCTATAATATGTTTGAGACCAATGTCTTAATCAACGTTGGCGTATGTATAATAGGTATTAAAATATTTTATTTATATATACAGGGTGGAATTGTCAACGCCACTTTAATTGTAACCACAGTTTCAATTACTCTATAAAAGCCTAATATAATTCAGAAAAAAAATAATTCCCAAAAATAAAAAGTTATTTTTTCAAACAAAATAAATAATAATATTATCGTTTTTAAAATAAAACGTCATTTGTAAAGTATAACATAAACACGCACACACTTACCTGTCGGCGCGGCAACGTCGCACACGTATGAGTGCGCCACACGAAATACAGGTATGAATAAATATCGTGAAATGAAAAAAAAATCCTACGTCGAAACTATTGAGGTACCTTGATTAATTTATTTAGTTCTGGGTTTGAAATATTTTACCCTATAAGCAGTTTCAGTAAAAAGAGCGCTGCCTCTTCCATCCTGTATATTAAATCTTAAAAGTAATGTGAAAAAGTTGGAGCCAATATTTAATCCAAGGTTAAGCTGTCTATGTTCGTGCCTTTTCACTCTACCCTCCTACTACAAGACAGTATAAAAGTAAACACAAATTGCTTTCATGAATTAAATAATAAGAACCAATAATCAACATCTCTATAAATTTAATTATCAAAAAATGAACATTCAACTGTAATTAAATTTTTAGTACAATAAAAAAAATCAAAATTTTATTCTATTAAAAGGTTTTTTAAATCAAAAATAATCAGTGAAAGTACTTTTATAATATAATATACTTTTTAAATGTATTAATTTAATTTTATATAATTAATGTAGATAACATCAAAGACAAATTAATCCGTTTGATCCAATTTTCAAATTTAATAGGAATGAAAATTAATTTTGAAAATTATTAATTAATTTTAAATTTATTTTAGATGGTCTTTATTGTTTTCTTTATCAAATATAAATTTAGCACTTAATTTTTCCATAAAAGTATTATTTAATTAAACCTGATTTTCTTTAAATGTAAATGTAAAATTATGTTGATATTTGTTTCTGTGTTGTATTTCTTTATACTGTCTAGTTTCTTCACCCTCTTTGATTAAAGGCAGCTTTAATACATGTAAACGCAATAACTGTTGGTATAAGAGCCCAGGCTAGAGTATAGGGTTATCGGCGTTACAAAAAATAAGCTGAATGAAATTTTCAGTTTTTTGTTTTGTAAATAGAGCTATAGTTTTATATTTTATAATTTTCTTTCTGTTATTTTTTTGATAAGCTAAAAAGTAGTTTGATGAACTAAAGTTTTAATAGATGGTCAAGTTCAGAATATTTTTCGTCAACCCTAATACGAGCTCGCTTGCGGTTGCCAAGGAACTAACCGACATCGCTGCTGCAGTACTAGAAATTTATAATTTAGTTGAATTACATATATAAGTACAACATATTATATTATAATATTTTTTTATATATAAAATTTTCATTAATAATAAAACTAGCACAATATTTACCGGATACTGCCACAAGCAATGATGCCCCGATCGTACTTAAATAAGAACCTGTTTACATTAGTTGAAACTTTAGGTATAGTTTATTTTCAGCTGTTTCACTATAGTCCAAATCTATATAATTTTTGTAACTTGGTTTAGTAATAAATTATAATATATAATAATATAATACGTAACTGATTAAAAAAATCTTTTACATCGCAGTTATTTAAAATTAAATGTGGCGCTAAAACTTCGAAGGTGTTCAATACTTTAAAACTAATCATTGTAAACGGCGTTTCTTGAATGAATGACTGCGATATAAAACTGTAAATGTTAGTTAATATTTAAAATGTCCAATAATCTCTTAGGTGTTTTATAATATCTCATTCGGCAAAACTAAAGAGCTAGAGAACAAGTGCAATTACATTAATATTATGTATTTCAAATCGATGACGTCCATTTTGCTCGGATAATTGCATTGAATTGTGAAAATGGACATGTAGTTTGTAAATCATATAAATGATAAGTATAGTTAGAAAATGCCTGGGGTACTTAAGATTGTTTGTTATAATTATTTTCATTCGGCCATCATATGGACATTTCATGTACTAGTGTTTTCTTATTATAAAATACAATTGTAAATTTTCCAGTGCCAAAAACATGTTACAAATACAATATCTGTTAATTTAAAACATGAATAATTTTAGCTTATCTCAAAGTCTTCCAAGCTGAAGTAAGTTGTTTTATTTAAATCTATATAGGGATGCTACATTTATATTTTCATATTTTTAAGGTTATCTGATAATAATTTTCCTTAATAATAAACGGTCATAATACATTTCTTAAGCCTATTTTAATATGATAATATAAACTTTAAACTTAGTCAATGATGGCCTAAATGTTAAAGCATAATTTGTTAGTTAACTGAGACCCTCAAACCTCCATTTTACAATAGATATGTTTTTACAATTGTTACGTTTTTGCATCATATAATTATGTATGTAATTAGATATTTATTAGTTGCCGTCAACCATATATTGTATTGGCAACCTATTTGAACACGAAACCAAATGTTGTGCATTTAATTTCTCGTGTTTCCTATATAATATTATTTATTAAAATTAATAGATAGATATATAATTATTTAGCTTAAAATGTTATAAAATGATCTAGAAGGTTCTGGCGATATTTTCTTATTATTAAAACATATTGTGTTATGTGCGTCTACAGTCGTATAGTGAGAATGAAAATTCGCCACAACTTTTTATTATATAAAAATGGACATATCCTGTACAATAAGTTTGGAAAACGTTAAATTTTGCCTTCTAACCTCCTAAGTGTATAGCGGCATTACCTTTGTGACAGCCACGAGCTCGTACCGTGTTTAAAATACGCCTCAGTAGGATTTTAGGATAAGCAAAGCTTTCTGTTTGAGGTCTCTAAATTCTCAGAATCTTAACTTTGTCAGCTTCAATCTCTAAATAATTAATTTAATAATTAATTTTAAAATAAATATGGGCTTAAACTATATATGGGCATAAACTTAAACATTTTAGTACAAAAGAAAACACGAAAAGCTTTTAATTACGAACATATAAAGTCCACACAGTAGTTGTATAATAAAAATATTTTAATGAACAAGGTCAAGGCTAATTCAAAATTATTTACAAACACGCGAGAAAGCTCATAGAAATGTTATACCTACAGAGGAAACTAAGTGACTTTTTTAGTAAATGAAATGTGTACTCTGGTGGATGGAAAATCACAACCGAATCCGGAAAGTACTATTGAAAATTCTATATAGGTAATCCTTTCAGAGAATATATGCTTGTGTACAGAATGCAAGTCTACTAAATCTTTAGTATTCGCTAGAGAGTTGCTTAAAGAAAATTGCAATGTATGTTTGTACCTGAGACGGAATCATAAGAACGAGATCAAATAGCATTCCTTTAACATAACATACGCAGTTAAAGTGGGTGCTCATATTACTTCGCGATTACATTTTAAATATTCAGCAGTTGAGACGTTCTTCTATCTATATGAATAAATAGTTTATTTGAGATATCTCATAATAAGAGATATATCATTTAGTTATTTTATGCGCATTCTAAAATGCTATTCATTTATACAAGAAATTCAATATTATTCGTGTTTAACGTTAAGAATATAAATTCAGATACTCTTACAGAGGACTGGTTCAAAATTTTAAAATAGAAAGAAATGAAAACCTTACAATTAAAGTCACTGGCTTAATTGGACGAACAATTTCGAATGATGGATGGATGAATGTCAGAATTCTTGAGAACGTTACTCAAGAAGTGAGGATTCAAGCCCTCTCCAATTGTATTGAATTCTGTTGAATTCTGTAAATATTGTATCTTGTCCATATATTATCTAATATCAACAGCTGTCACTCAGGTAATATCGCAGTCCTAATACGTAGCTTCCTGTGAATAAATAAACATATTAATTAGAATAAAATTTTAATTTCCCACTGTGGTTGTGATCATACAAGTGATTGCCAATCCATCTTTAAAAAAAAACACGTAAAATGTGTAAATACGTAGGTTATCGTTATAAATAAATTTGGAGACTTGTACAAATTGCTCACATTATATTAAACACGACTGAATACAAGATTTTTCGTCGACTGGTAGCTAGAGTTAAATGTAAAAGTAACTTCTCAAGTACTATTACTTAAGTTACTCTAAGTTTACTTCAATATCGAGTAAGGAGAGCTGTCTCATATTGTAATAATTGTTCGGTGTTAGAAAATGTTAAGCTCATTTTTATAATGGTTTTGGTGTATTTAAGAATCATCGATCGGCGATAACTTAGAACCTAAATAATGTATTTATTAATGTAAATGCTAAATGATTTGTATATATTGAAAATCCGATGTGAATGAAAAGTAATAATAAAAAACTTTTTATTACAAAATGTATCTAGATTTTCATTTGTTGTTTGTATTGTCTTGTCTCTGATCACTGTTTTTATTATTTTCTAGGGACTATTAGTTTATAAGCTAGTTATACATATATAGGTGTAAACCAAGCTGACGTTAAATATAGGCTTCTCTTGTGTTTGTATTGCATGTTCGCTTCGCTTTTTACTTTCTAACGTTAAAATAACTACCGCTCAAAGCTTTGAGACTACTAAAAATATTTTTCCCTATTAATTTCATGTAACGTTGAACGTTAATTTTCTCCTGATTTCATTTAATTTTGTCACGTCTTTGGCATGCAGCACTAGTTTTAACGTCCGTTTGTTTTATCATTAATTCACAAACAAAATTATCTGAGATCAGTGACGAGACTCTACTTACAATATCCCTTCGAGCCCTGTTTTCATAATCTATCTGCGACTTCGAGCCTCATGAATGGATCTTCTGCATACAACGCTGCATGGACGCTGGTACGGTGCTGGGTGGTGTCGGACTGTCTCGTTCTATCTCGTGTATTTATATATATTTGTTCTCTTTCACTAGAATGCGCCAAGGGTTTGCACTTGTACGACGGTCGATGTTACCAACGTTGTCCAGAGGGAACTTACGCCGGTGAGATCATAATGCAGGCCAATTCACGAAGACGTAACCTTACGTACTTGGAGGCGGGAGACGCTTCGGTCGCTAAGCGACATGGCGACGTCGCTAAACCTACAGCAATCGAAGCATTTGATATGGAATCATCTAATTACTCCAAAACACCTCTTGTGTGTCTCCCTTGCCACTATACCTGCGCCACCTGCATAGGACCTAGCGGCAGTCAGTGCTCCTCCTGCTTGGAGGATGCCCAACTTTTCAACCAGTCCGATATTGAGCCCAAATTTTACTGTTACCCCAAAACAGTATTACCGGCAATAAATAACGCGAGTTGGCACTACAAACTGAACATGGTTTTGGTAATTGCTCTGGTCATTGTTATCATCATTTCCCTGTACATTCTAATAGTGCTTAAACGTAAAGGTATTTACTGTTGTGGAAACAATTATGATTCCAATATAAAAATAGCCTATAATAAGTTAGCTGTGGACGATAAATATCAGAGCGCAGTGGAAATTGAGGAAGAAATTCATAAAGCTCTCCATAAGTATTCCAGCGAGAGTGAGTCGGAGGATGATTTGAAGTTATAGCGCTTCTCAATGTTTCGTCCAGAATATTATGTATTATAACGTCATTTTAGTTATTCTAAACAAATGCAGGGCTCGTATTGTGATATCAAACTCTATTATGTCACAATTTTTTTCAATGTAGTTTTAAGTTATCAATTGATTTTTTTCATAATTTTTTAATTTACATTGGTGTATTTGATACGATTTTTTTTTGTGCATTATTTAGTCCAAAGACTTCATAATTTCGGCTCTTTCTTTCGATCCATCTTAGTCTTTTATTTCCATTTCTTATTATTATTAGTAGTAACATTATTTTCTACATCACATTCCATGTGTTTTAGTTTTAAGTTTACAATGTTAATATAAGTCTAGGGCGCGGTTCCCTTTACAAGCGAACAAGTAATTTATACGCGCCGATTATATTGAATTTTGCAAGGCACAAATGCTGGGCTTAATTGAATCGATATTTCTAAGGGTACACTGCAACGCTTTACCAGAGGAAAATGCTCTTTAAGGTACAAGAAACAAGGACTAACACTCTTCAACTTGCGTTTTATATTCTATTTGTAATTTACTATAATTCTAATTCTATAATTTCTAATCTTTTAGTTTATTTTTTTTATAATTTCCAATAGTCATCCATTGTCGTGCATAATGTTTTTATATAATACTTTTGCTCAAGTTGCCATTTCACTAGGTAAGTGACGAGCTTCCATTGTAAATATATTTTGAAAGTATGTAAATAAATGAGTTCCTATTTTTATTGGGTGTTTTATTACATGAACGCATTTGGAGGATATTGATCACTATAACCTGCCAATAAGGTTATCAAACCATTTTTTAAATATTTATTTCACAAAATCTGAACCTTGAAATTTGAAATCTAGGCAAAGAAAATAAAAAAATTTAGACAAGACAAGACAGAGACTAATTCGTGTTAAAACACTTTATTTCCCACTATTCAATACACTGAGTCTCAGGTTCCGCTTTCAAAATACTTTATTTTGCCAAATACTAGAAAATATATAAAAATCGACAGGTAGGAAATCCACATCCACGATGATGGCATCTGTTTTTAAAAAAAATAATATTTATTTAACATTATATATATATATATATATATATATATATATATATATATATATATACTATCATGAATTTAGGTGTTTAGAAGAAAGAAAAGAAACTTCCGAATTGGTATAAACTGTTAATGGTAATGTAATTCCAATTTTTATTATTATTTTTTCATCTTCACGCTGTATAATGTACACAGCAGGGTATTCAGAGGGAACCTAGTGTATCCTCCTTTCTGCATTTACCGCCGAATTCTGTAGATATTGGATATTGTGAGGCGGAATTCAACGCCGTGCTTTGCATCAACGCCAGAACGAAGGAAATACAATATTAAATGCTTTATTTCTTCGAGTGGAAATCGAACCTACAACGTGTCGCATTTACAGTCGACACACAGGCGACAGACCGCCAATATTATATGGATCAGTAAAACCTCATATTGCAAATATTTATAGCACTGATTACGTAGCTGATGGGTTTTGAGCTGTAGATAATCGCATTAGGCTGATTAAATTTGTTCATTATATTTAGTGCAAGCATAATTATGAATGTTATACAGAATGCTTATTATATTTGGAGTAGATATATGTAATTTATCTCCCTAAATAAAATAATTGAAATTAAATCAGCTTCATGCTTTATCCCGCACACAGCAGGATAGGTACTTGTGCCACACAAAGTGCCAAAGAATATATATTTTGGGAAATAAAATATATTTGAACGTGTGAGGTAAACGTTGAAATGGCAATGGGCTGGACACATCTGTCGAAGGACGGATGGCCGTTGGAGCAGACGACTCCTTGAGTGGAGCTCGATGGACCGACGACCTGAAGAAGGCTGGCTTCGACTGGATGCGGAAGGCAGAGGATCGGGGCTTTGGCGCACCCTGGGAGAGGCCAATGTCTAGCAGTGGACCAGAAAAGGCTGATTTGATTGATTGATTGATTGATTGTGTGAGGTAAAAATATGCACTAATCTAATGAATATAGGTATTTTACCTCCAGTAAGTACTTTTGTGTTTTAGCGTCAGGCTGTATACCGCACGTAGCAGGGTAGGTAGAGGGAACCTGGGAAACGTAGTCTTATGAAACTATGTTCCCAAAACGACACTTCCGTTTCCTTCTACGTATGATGTGAAAAATTTTAGTTTTACATGATTTTTATTATGACTTTATGATAACAATTAAACTTAATAGAAACAGTTGAAAAAAATATATCAAATATATTACAAAAACAATAATAAAGCATAAGTGTTAGTTAAATGTAAGCCTTGGGGAGTGTTGACCGACACAATTCTATAGAGTTTATTTGTAAGTCGGCAGTGGGCTGCAGTAATAATACAATGTCACCCTTACCTAGATGTACTCTCGATATACGATCAATATATTTATGTATCGGGTAATAGAATAGACGTGAACGATGTAGCTTCACTAGAAGTGGCGATTTGTGAGATTCTGGGGTGGGCACGAACTACGCGGCTCCCTCTCTTCCTATGCCCATGGAAGATAAATAAATAATCTATCGTAATTAGAATATATAAAGTAGGCTCACAATTATAATTAACTCACTTTTTTAATTTAGTAATATTATATAAATAATTTAGTAAGATAACCTTACAAAATCTGAATACTTTTTTTCTGAATAATCGCATTTGGTTGGAGATATTTACAGATATTTATCTCCATAAAAAGTATGTATTCAAAAAAAAATCGGTGTCACATCTAGATATGGCCTGTATAGTCTTGACACCACCCCTATCTCAATTTTACCTCAGAAACTCGAGATTCTTACTAAAAATGCCAATAATTACATAGGGGAGAAAAATATGGCGTTCGGCCCCTAACCTGATAGCATCCATTTGCGCCCTGGTAACGCACATGTGTTCCAATATTGGGCTTTAATTTAATATTTAATATATATAATAAAGATAGCATTTATTTTCTTTAAGACAAGTATATATATAAAACTTACAATAATATAATTTTTCAATGACGATTTAATGTTGATTTTGTAAGATTAACAAAATATTTTATTTATTTTTATTTATATATCTATTCGGCACTATCTGCCGAATTTTCAAGAACGTATTAAGAGGCGGAACCTGCAATCAACTCGCTTTTGCCTTGGTACCAGAGCGAAGAAATTAAAATAATTTTAAAATAGAAATTAAAAAATAATTACGTTACAGATATACAGATATTTCATGAAAATGTTATACATAATAATAACATTATTAATATTAAATGGAACATATTACTGAAAGCTCGAGGTCAATTAGGAAGTTGATGGCAACTTTAAGCACATCTATGAGCTTGCTCTGATTTGCACTCGAGTACGGAATACCGCAAACATAGGAAGTTCGTTTACCAACTGATTATAAACTAAGGATATATACAATGTTATAGCATAATATCACATATTAAATCTGCGCGATAATAATTACTTAGCTGTAAATATATTGTATATCATTTTAAATATTACATATTAAAATGTATGTAGAGGTCAGTTGTGGAGCAGGGCCATAAGAGAGCGACTTGAGGAAATGAAATATTTAATTTTCTTCGCTTTTTTTTCATTTTCATTTCTTTTTTTCATTTCTTCGCTTTGTTGTCGGGGCAGAGCGCAGCGTTGATTTCTGCCACTCAACATGCAATGCCTTTAAAATTAAATTTAATTATAAGCGATAGTTGTGAGTTCGATTCCCCGTGGGGTTCGGGGGGGCGTGAAAGTGTTTCTCAATAAGATAAAATTCGTATAAGAATTGAGCGATGAGTGAAGAACGGAGTGTCATAACATTACTTGCCTATATATGTTTTAAAGAAATATATTCTTTACATACATTTGTCCTAATGTGCTGCTGAAAAAAAAAAACACTGAAAATATAAATCACTATTTTGTATTGAGTGCTCTTTTCTAATCAGATTTTAAATTTTAGGATGGAATTCAATTTGCTGGATGTAGTATTTGGAGAAGACACAAGAGGTTGTCAGATGTGTGAAGCCTCCATTCGGTAGAACATTCATAAATTTAAACAGGTTTTAACAAATCCAGTGCTTGATTGCTTTAAATTTGCAACTCGTACAAAAGTTCAAATAAATAAAAATAGATATTATATGAAGTTGTTATAAATCAACATCAAAATTTAAATTACATTATATAACTAGAGTGACTGTAAACGTGACAGGTAGTGGGTTCGATTCCTAATCGAGGAAATGAAATATTTCATAATTATTATCTAATGGCGAGGTTAGAGCGAGGGGTCGAGTTTCGCCAATCGACACGCAATGACTGCAGAAGTCGGCGGAAAGTGAGGAGTTAATTAAAAATACTCTTTATTCAATTAATCTATTACAAGTAATTTTTAATCTCAAGTTACTTAGAAATGTCTGTAGTGTTAAACCAACCGGAAGCTACCAACATGGAGGTACTTCCACACTTATGAATATTTGAACCTGCAAGTTAATTAGTTTGTTAATTAAATCGGAAGTAGCAAGATTCGAAGTTAACTCAGTGTGAGCGCTCTTTGTGTGACTTAACTATAGTTCGATATCATATATAACTGGGATATATAAAGAGATATTTAAATAACTAAGATATGGAAGGAGGTATATATGTAAGCATTATTGTATTTATTGCAGTTGGGCTTATCTCAATTTTGACATTTAAAAAGTATTTTTAATGAAATTTGTACAATAATTTCTTTATCGCTTCATATAGGTTGTTAGATTAATTTGTATATTTATAAGGGAGTTATTTTCTCGTTCGGGTAACAAGGTAAAGCTCAATATAATATTCTGCAATTCAACACGCAACGGGCAACAGAATGTCTTACAACTAGATTTCCTCTGCCTACTCTGATTTATGTGGGATACAGCGTGAACTAGCGGTAAAATAGCTAAGATCTAAAACAGTACTTGCTCATAAGTTCAATAATTATTATCAACAGCTCTAAACTAAATTTCAAAGTTCAAGGATATCCTTCTAAAGATATATATCTATTATTGAGAGCATCGGACTTGCTTTCGAGTGAGCCACCGCACGCATGAGAACTTCGTTTGTGAACTGATTGTTAGCTGGACTGTTAGCTGCAATAAAGTATATAGTTTTAGCCAGAATTATTATTCGACACACACGCCTAAATTTTAGTTTAAATATTATTGGCAATATAGAATATAAATGTTCTTCAAAAATTATATCACAGACAAAGATTTGCTTTTATTTACAATTAATATAGATTGTACCTAACATTCGAAATAGCATTTCGAACACTAGGTTCTCCCTGCCTACCCTTTTATGTCCGGGATATAGCGTGAAGGTGAAAAAAAAAGTAATAATTAATCTCGATTTTCCATTTACACAAGTTATATTGGTAAGACACTCCGCTCCCCACTTTCCTCCAAGTCCAACGCCGCTCTTTCCCTTGACACCAGAGCGAAAGATGACGAGTGTTTACAATTACATACATGTGACTCTATATCTATTAAACATAACATGTAATTACACTGTAGAACTGTAAATTATTTTAATTCCAGTAGGTACCTACAAAATCGTTGTAATTACAGGCGTCGTTCAGTATAATTTGGTCGGTGTTAATGCCTAATTTCTTTATCGCTAAGCTTAAACGTTGCAATTTTCACATTATTTAACATTTTAATGAGCAATCAGCCCCGACTCTTTGTTATGTCTAATTAAGGGTTGGTTTTAATCAGGTCTACAATTATCGGAAAAAAGGTTGATAATTAAATTCTACCGATTTTGGGGTGTAATGATACGAACATATAATTTTACCATTTGGAAAAATCGTACTAATACATAAAAATCATATGTATTTTTTTATTATTTTATTTGGGTACATTTATTACATTTTAGCGAAACAAACAAAGTTTAAATATTTAAAAAATATGCTTAACACCTCCATAAAATTTACCTCGTAACACGTACATGACAGAGTTTGACACGAGCAGTTTTTTTCTTATAAGAATACAGAGTCCCAAAAAGTAATAATTAACTGAAATATTCCTTTTATAAATTTCAGGCACTTAATTTTACATTGTTCGAGAAAAATTAAAAAGTAACAACTTGTTTAATCAACTAGAATATTTAACTTTTGAGCATCCGTCGGAGCTTCTTACCTAATCAAAGTCGAAGTTAAAAAAAATTCTAATTGCGATTTTTTTTCTGTCAACATCTTACAAAAGCTGAGTTTAATTAACGGAAAATTTGTCTTACTTTTACAAAAACTTTGTAGCAATTAGACATATTTGATTGTTTGAAATACTTTAAAATGCCACGATAGGCCGGTTATGTAAACGCGAAAGGTCGTGGGTTCGACTCGAGCACAGAAAATATTTATTAAAATGTATATTTCCATTCCTTCGCTCTGGTGTCGAGGTGAAGCGCGGCGTGGAGTTCCGCCACTCATCACGCAATGTCTCCAGAACTCAGCGGGAAGTGGGAAACGGAGTGTCTTAAGACTAGGTTCTCGCTGCCTACCCTGCTGTGTGCGAGATACAGCGTGAAGCTGATTTGATGTTTAAGTAAGGTGTTAATTATTAGAAAAACATGAATGTTTCAGAAAACATTTTTTAAATCATTATAGCGAGCAAAGCGAAGCGAGTTAGAAAGTTCCTTTTGCCGTTTTCTGTAAAATAATTTGTTTCATTATATACCTATATCTTATATTAAGTATCAACTAAAGTAATTTGGTTGATTTGAAGTCGTCGTAGCGCAGTTGCACAAGCGCGTAGGTTCGCTTCCCACTCGGGGTAAAGAAAAATTTTATATTTTCATTTCCTCGCTCTGGTAATTATTTCACAGAATATTAAAAAGGAATACAGATTTTTCTTAATATTTACACAATTATTAACAAATAAAATTCTAAGGTACATTTCTTAGTTGAAATTTCTTGACGTAAGAATTAATGATATTTTGACCCTTGTTCAGAAGAGGGGACGGCCTGAGGCAGTGTTGGGGCAGTGGAAATCTTTAGATCGATCTCATAAAAAAAGGTAAATTGTTCTACTGACCCATTGGTTATTTATTCTTAGTACACGTATTATTCGAAGAAATATAGTTTTATATTTTATAGTATATATTAATATAAAAAGCAAGGGATACAAGGTGTTAACGTTGACCTGCAGGACATGACAGGTTGCGAGTTCGATTCCCACTCCATGAAATGAAATATTTATAATTTCCATTTTCATCTCTGGTAACGAGGCAAAACACATCCTTACACATTTGAACAATTTACGTCTACTAAGCTTTATTAGTGACCCTTTACAGTTTGTATGCAAATTTTATTCTCAATTTGTAGATAAATTACGCTTTTCTTAATTATAATTTCACCTTGACCTAAATAATAGTACATTTTTCAGCATTCAGGTTTATGGTGGGTCACTTTACTAAATGGCACTGTAAAACTTAAAAATCTATTTTCTAGTAAAATTACGTATATTTAATAAATATCATCTAGTTTCCTTTTTATTTTATAATACATAGCTTCTTAATATCAATATTTTTAATTTCCCCATTCTTACATAAGAGCGCCAGATCGAATTCAACCACTTAACAAACAAATATGTGCATCTACCTACTCTAGTATATTAGGAATAGTTTTAATAATACATTATTTTATTATTTGTATAATACCAATAATAAGTTGATTTATAAGATAAGTTATTCAATACTTTCATTTCTTTGCTCTGGTATCAGAGCACAAGCGCGCTGTTGAGTTCCGCCACTCAACACGCAATGTATAAAAGCAGACCTACTCGTATATAAGTTATACAACATGATACAATCAAGAAGCATACTGTTTGCAAAGACATTAAGATACTTAATGTGTATTAGAGGAGTAAATAAAATAGATAGAGGTAATTAGTACCGGTATTTAGAGGGGCCATTTACTTTGGACGAGCAGAAAACATGCCTAACGGATACGCTACTCTTAGAGTGTTGAGAATGTACCAACAGTCGAACTTCTGTATACATAATCAAAAGCTATTTTGATATTATAGAGTTGGTAAGTATAATATGTTTAATATGACTTGATATTATGTTTATATATTCAATTTGTGAATAGAGAAGTAGTAAAGAAATAGTAGAATATAGAAAAGTAGTGGGATCCTAGTGTTGAGACTTCGTTTCTGTTAACACATCCCTTTACCACTTTCCGCGGAATTCTGGAGGCATTACAAACGAGAGGCGGAACATAACACCGCGTTCTGCCACGTTACCAGAGCGAGGAAATGATAATATTATATATTTTATGTCCTAGAGTGGGAATTGAATCCACAAGCTGTCGCGTTTACATTCAGACGCTGATGCCCCACTATTAAATGAAAAAATATGTAGAGATATCTAATTGTTTGCTATTATTTAAGATTCTTGCTTCAAACGCGGAAGTATTTTCCAACTAGATTTTTACTCGCCTTGGCGTTAAACGTGAGTGTCACGAGAGAATTAATGAAATCCTGTCCCCACTGTTAGAAACTGGACTCTTAATAGCTTCGCTGGCTGTGATTAAAATCGACGTCAAATAACAAAGAAAAAAGAGCAACCCTGTGCTATGCATAATATAACTATTTTATTTAAAAAGATACTAAAAAATTACTTTACTACAATATGTGAATATGTACTCATATTTATTTTCTGTAAGTACTTTATTACAAGGAAAAAATATATAGCGTTAAATAACGAAACCTTCCGACGTGGATAACATAATCAGAAATGGACCTTTGGACTGTTAGATTAAAATGGATGAACAGATTTAGATGAAACTTTAATATAGTATTGTAGCTATATGGAAAAGCCTCCTGTGGATGTGCTCATGAAGATATGGTCTTATACTGTGAGATGTTAGGAAGGACTCCCTAAAGTAATGTAGGATCCATTATTCCGCCGCGATCCATTAAAGTGGATTATGTATTCTACTACAGCATTAAAATAATTACTGTAAATCTGTCTCTATAAATAAACTTGGAACTAAGATTTAATAAGGATTATCATATTATGTGCAAAAATAGTGATAAAATATTTCGTTAATCATGTTTTCTCCCTACGTGAAAAAATTTTTTGGTGGTTTATGAATCCCTTAAACGTAATTTGATATTATTCGTTTTTGTATTTTCTCAGATTCATGCTGTAGCGCGGAAAGATCCTGGTGATAGTACACCCATACATAGGTAAGCAGAGAGCTTATCTAACAGAAGTTGGATGGATACTTAGAGTTAATTGCATTACGTGTTGAGTGGCGGCAGTAAACGCCGCGCTTTGGATTTTTACCAGAGCGAAGAAATGAAAATATTTATTATTTAATTCTCCCCTTTGACTGGCCTCAAATCCACTCCCACCTATGTCTTCTCTGATTTCGATTCTTTACCTACAATTTACAAGAATAAAAAGAAAATAAAAAACATCTAATAAAAACTTAAGGATAAAAGAATGGGCCTCCTGTCACCACGATCTTTCCGATAGCAACAGTAAATTTCCAAAGAAATAGTGAAAATAGGCTGAGTACCAGGCTGGGCTTTAATTTATATTTACAGATAAATGACTTTTTGAACCTTATTTTTTTTTATTATTTCTTTTTTTCACTGTACCCCCTATGTAGCAGGGTAGGCAAAAAGAGCCTAGTGTTAAGACACTGCGCTCCCCATTTTCCAGAAGCATTTGGGAAAGGCATTGCGTGTTGAGTGGCGGGACTCTATTCGGCGCTTTGCCTCGTTACCAGAGCGAGGGGATGAGAATATTACATATTTCATTTCTTCGAGTGGGAATCGAATCTGTCGCATTTACAGTGCCCCTGCGCTACTACTGGCCTATATTTAACCGTACAATGAATGCTCTCTGCAATTTTAAAATACATTTTTTGTTAAAATTTATTTGGTTATCGGGAGTAAAATATATATATTGCAATTCTTTTTTGTTTTTAACATTTTTTATGGATAAATGGTGCATGAATGCATGTATATCCATACAAACATATGTACTATTGAACATTCTGTATGTGAAGCCAATAAAAATATTTGCCTATTCATTTTTAAGATCACAATATCCCAGTGCAGTATGCAGTTGCAGCGCAGGGCTTCAAGCGTGTGACTGTCAACTCGACAGGTTGTGTATTCGATTCCCACTTGAGGAGATGATATATTGAATACTTCATTTCTTCGCGTTGGTGTCGAGGCAATGCGTGGGATTGAGATTCGCTAGTCAACACACAATACCTTTAGAAAGTAGGGAGCGGAGTGTCTTAACACTAGATCTCCTCAGCCTACCCTGCTACATACCTCAGTTAAAAATAAAATTTACTTTGCCTTAAAACAGTTTAAGAAAATAAATCAATATTTTTGTATTTTCCCTTGAATATCAGATAGGAAATAGCCTGATTACGAATACATTTTCCGGATGTTTTGGAAAGTTTTTCCGGTTTCGCTTTAAATCTTCATAGCCTGTTCACCTTTTCTTTGGGGCTCTCGTAAATTCTATAATTGTTTTTTTCTGATTTGTTTTCTTTTTGCGATTAATATTAAATAACGTATCTACATTTTTGAAGAAATTACTTCACATATATTTTTAAAAACATAATTAAGTTTTGAAAATAAAAAAAATATTATATTATTTTCAAGAGTATATATGAAGAGTAGGCGAGAAAGATGTCAAGGTAACACAAAACGTGTGCAAGATTCACACTTCGTTGTTTGATCTATTTTTACCCCAAATTGGTTGTAACTAAGTCTTTGAAAACTACTTGTTATTTGATTTTCTTAATTCCTAATATTGTAGACCTGAAGGGTTTATTTGGTTGATTACAGTAATCTCAGGAACAACTTGTTGTGTTAGAATATGTCATGTAATAAATATACAATACTCTCAATCATTTCCCTTCAACTATGGAGACAAGTAAAAGCTATTTATGATTTTTTATCTTTTTCACATTAAACACTCCGCTTTCCACCTTCCGCGTTATTCTGGAGGCACTACCGGTTGATTGGCGGAACACAACGCCGGCCTTTGCCTCAACACCAGGGCGAAGAAATGAAAATATTAAATATTTCATTTCCTCGAGTGGGAATCGAACCCCACACACTTGTGCAATAGTGCCACGACTGGCGAGTTATGAATAGTGTTACAAATTTATGTTCCCAGCATTTGTAAGCGGCAACGGCTGTCAATCTTGTATGGCATGGAAACCACATACCACTGGTCGTAGCCGCATGTGAGACAAATTCAATTTGAACAATTCCTAGCAGTATTTCTATGTAATTTTTGAAGAACGATAAATAACCAAACTTTAATGAATATTTAATATTTTCATTTCTGCGATAATTTTTCATCACAGTGCCTTTAGAATCCGGCGGAAAATGGAGAATCTAAACACTACGCTCCCTCAGTTAACTCTGCTGCTGCAGCGTTAAGCTAAAAAAATAGGTTACCATATTTTTTCGTTCAAAGATCGATAATGATCGTTATTTTCATTAAATACCGAGTTTCATTACAAATTTGTAACATTCAAATAATATCATTATATAAAAATATCATATCATTAGAAGTTTTACATCAACCGTTGTTACATTTGTGAATCTTTCGTTGACAGCAATTGTAACTGACCATTGTCTCGTCTGATCGGTCGTTTAATGAAACGTGTCATTATTGTCATCAGTCTTTGTCGGCTTTATAATTTATCTTCTTATTCCTTAATTAATTGTGGTAGCATTTCCTTGGGAGTAATGACTCTTACTTGGGGCAAGATCTTATCTTTAGGCGACATATTTGTAATATGATATATTTATATTGTTGTCTTTTATGTGGCGCTTGTATGTTCTTATTGGTTCGATTCCCACTCGAACAAATTAAATATTTATAGAAATTTATATTTCCATTTCCTCGCCCTGGTATCCAGCCAAAGCGCGGCGTTGAGTTACGCCACTCAACACGCAATGTCTCCAGAATTCGAGAGAAATGAAAAGTAGGTAACGGAGTGTCTTAACACTAGGTTCACTCTGCCTACCCTGCTGTTTGCGAGATACAGCGTGACTCTGTTTTTTTTTTGTTTAATTATAATGAAAATATGTGAATAAATTTTCGTAATTCCTCTTCTAACAATTAATTATGTAAGTATGGATTCAGTCGAATTAGCTAAGGTCGAAGGGTCCAAGCGGAAACTGGACATCTGCAAACAAACGTTGCGTGGTGTCTCTTTGTAAAGCAAAAGTTTTGCCAAATAGTGTGGGGGCTGGAAATGACCTGCCTTTACTTTGAACTATGTATACTTATATACTAGCAACCCGCTCGCGGCTTGGCCCGCTTGAAATACATAATTGTAAATTTACTTATTTGTATATCAGTTATTTGTAGTAATTTCGTCAAATTCTTTCTTTAATTACGTTTTTATTTGTAAATCTATTGAAATAAAACAAACGCTAAATGTTATTGGAAGCTTGCCAAAATATAATAGGAAAATGTGCAATTAAAGTGCAATTAAACTGCATTTAAGCTAAGCTGTTACTGACATTAGCGTGAACAAACCCGTGACAAAATTAAATAAACATTATTTTTGTAAATTAATAAGCGGTAATTTTTTAAGCTCATTATTTAATATTTAAATAAAGCATAAGCTTATAGTATTTTATATGAGGCCAATGTTTTCATTTCTTCACTCTGGCACCAAGGCAAAAAGCTCTGCGTTGAATCCGTCACTCGACACACAATGCCTTGATTTGGCAGAAAGTGGGGAACGGAGTGTCTTACCTGCTGTGTACGGGATACAGCGTCAAGCTGATTTTTTTAAATATTTTATATATAGCAATTTCATTGGAACGTACACGCGTAAAACCATATTTTTAGTAATTCACCTTTACAAAGCGAACCATTTTCCTGAAAATTAAAGTTGTAAATATGCAAATTGTAAAACCACGGTGACCGACACGTAGCGGCCGATATGAACACTTATTGTAGGGTCACTCGTTTTACAAATTTTATATCGTAACTTTCATATTTTCTCGTAATTATACTCGTGGAAGGCGCGGCGTTGATTTCGGCGGAAGTCTCTAAATGGGAATGGAGTGTCTTAACACTAGGTTCCCGCATGTTAATGTAATTAATGATACCTAAAGCAGAATTTATCAAAATTTTGCTAATAAAATAGCCTAATTAATAACGCAAAATACAGATATAGTAAAATTACAACATACAGTTAAAATTATAATAATAGATCTTAGATATACTCGTATAATAGAACTCGTGTGGAGATATGATAAGAGGCTTCAACATGAAAAGGGTAGTGCGCTGCTAGATAATTTATGCTACACTGCATCCATCTCGAGTGTCCTTTTCGTTTCTGTATCCTTTAAATAAAATATAACATTCCCTATATTTTCCTTGGAAATTGAAAAAATATATATATTTCACAATTTTTAACCTTTAAGTATGGACGTCGGGTCTCACAGACCCATCTAGTTCTACGAATTTTACAAATCGGCCACTTCTCGGCGACCTCCGCCACTGAGTCGCTCAGTACCTTCAGTTTCCCATACATGAATGATTTCAAAACACCATATATTTTTATAATATTACGAAATATACTTTAATATTTTAATTGTATTATTTGTATTCAAATGTTTTTATTGTTTTATATCATATATTATTTTGCATTATTTGTTATATATTTTAGTTATATAAATATTATTTACCTAAAAAAGATTAAATTTTTTTAGTTTTTTTGATAAAATGGAAAAAAATGATCGACCAAGCACGTCAGGGACAAATATATCGGTACTTTATAATCAACGTCAAACTAAAGAATTACACGACTACATTTTATAAAGAAAATAGCACTTTATCAAATAAAAAGACGCGTTTCGTATACGAAACTACTCTAAAGATTGAGAATGACTTTGACTCGCGTTTCACGATCTGATCTATAATTTATTGAACATGAAGCTTGTTTTGGGTACTTGAAAAACATGTATACTTTGCCCCCAAAAGATATACAGAAAGATAACACATACTTATGTTGACTGCAATCGTCCTTTATATTTTGTTAAAAAATATATTTATTTTATTATCTGTTTTTTTTATAGTATTATTTTCTTAAGAGTCATTCCATGGGGCCAGAGACTGAAATTGTGACTTTAAGTTACTTAAATCGTTGTGATGCGTAAAGTTTAATAAAAAGCGCTTTTATTTATATTGATTTTGTTTTATTTGAGGCTATTCATGTAAACTAAAACATAAAATTGTCTTCTTCCTTTAAAAAACAGACGGAATATAACCAATAAATACACTGGTCTGACAGACCCGACGTCCATATGTGTGTTATAAAAAAATCACGTCCATAGTTCAAGGTTAAGCGAGTTTGCGGCGAGACGGGCAAGCTTTTCTTGCTTGTCTCCGCCGGGTGAGTGTAAAGACCATTCCAGGTCAACAACAGTTTAGTTCATCAGAAAAAAATGACGCAAAACGGAAGAGCGAGACGTTGCGTCATACCAAGGAAAAGTATCCTAGTGTTAAGTCACTCCATTCTCTAATGGACTGTCTAAGCACTAGGTTCCTTCTGTTTACAATTTACGTGCATGATATGTAATTCAAGTTTAGATTCACACTCACTCTAGTAACGAGGTAAAGTGCGGTGTTGAGTTGTGCCACTCAACAAGCCTGCAAGGAAGCATGTTTCCAGAATACGCTGGAAACTGGGGAATAGAAGTGTCTAAATTGTATCGGAATATCTTAATACGAAGTTCCTACGTTCTCTCTGTCTCCCATTGTACGTGTATAGCAAGTGATATAGTCTTATCTATGTAATTAATTTAAAATTTAACAAGTAAAAATAAATCCTATCGTATTTATAGTGAAAATGTTTCACATTAAATTGAAAAATGTATTTAAGGGTGGATAATTTTATCACGAGCTCGGCTCTCTCCAATTTCCTTCAATAAAAGATCAAGTGCCAGCAAGGATCACGTATTAAGTACACATGTTTTACGTCACCTTTATATATTAAGAACATAGACTATTTATTTTTATTATATACCTAAGTATATTTATTAATTCAATTTAATACGAAAATAAGATCGTAGGAATGTTGGGTAAATATGTTTGAAGCTAGTCATGGCGCGGGGGGCGTTTGACTGTAAACGCGATAAACGCGATTGTGGGTTCGATTCCATTCGAGAGAATGATTTTTTAAATATTTTTTTTAATTCTTCGCTCTAATGCCTCTAAATTTGGGCATAAAGTGGGGAATGGAGGGTCTTAACATTAGGCTCCCTCTGCTTACCCTGGTACACGCGTAATACAACGTGAAGCTGAAAGAAAACAGTTTATATTATATAGCGTTTGTCTATAAAAGCGATGGCTATGGGTTCGATATCCATTAGGAGAAAATAATTAATTAAACGGATGAAAATAATTAATTATTTTTATATTTCTTCTCTGGTAAAACAAACCGTGGCGGTGAGCTCCGTTACTTATACAGCAGTTACTATACTATTAGCCAATTATACTAATATGTAGAAAAATTATACAATCAAAACATAATTATAGTATTACTTGGAAAACCATAGAATGGATCCCGTACTCGTTTGTTCTCTTAAATTACTATCTGAGTAAAAAACCTAAGGGATGTACTTTTAAGATAAAAAGTTACTTGGGTTAATAAGATTCTTGTTAGGTATATTGAGAGCTGCTTACCATTAAATATTTATGCGTAGAAGTGCTTTTTCAACCTTTTATGATGATTTGGTGTTAAATAAATGTAGGTGTTTTTATATAAAATTCATGAATTACACGAAGTACAAATAAATATAAATCTTCCTCTGTAAAATAAAATACAAAAAAGGTCATCTCTCTTAGTAAAAACAATATAAAAAACCGTTGCATAGTTAGAAATATATAAACGTAGATTAGTGGAAAGTAAATTTGCCGAAAATATGTAAAAAAAACGAAGATACATCTATATATATATATATATATAAATAAAACATAATGTGGACTTAAATTTAGTTAAGTTAATAAATAAATTTAGTTAGTTTAAGTTAAACTTAGTCCGCTACTTCAGGGTTTAACGCTGCAATCTCTTAACTACCTCCCCAGTAATAAATCGTATACAAAAAAAAATACTAAAATGTGCCATCCCAGAAAAAATACATAGTAACAAGAAATTTCTGTGACAAAATCCAGAAATTCTGCTAGCAATACCAACGTTAGAATAAATTCTGTGATGTTTGCGTCACGTACATCTCATGTATTTCCTTAGCGCCCTGATCGGCATTATTGTGACATTCTCGTGAAAAGCAGGTACTACTTGGCCTTACTATTGACATTCTATACGGGTCATTCATTTTGGCCATTCAATTCGTTTTGGTCTTAGAAATTGAAAGTTCCTAACAAATATACAATGGCGTAGTGTACAAGTGTGACTATTAATGCGACAGGTTGTGCGACTCTCACTCGACGAAATAAAATATTAAGTATTTTCATTTCTTTGTTAGTAGTGTCGAGGTAATGCACGGCGTTCGGAATTTGTTGGAAAATGTCACACACACACTTTGTTTCCCATTTATTTTTGAGGCGTGTTGAGTGGCTAAACTCAACGCCACACATTATCAACAAAAAATTCTAAATATTATGTTGCCAATTTGCTGATCTCTGAACTTTACCCTGTAATCCACTGTTTGGAGGCAATCGGAAGCCTATATAATTAAAACAGTGCATTTATAATGAACAACTGCTAAATTGTAGGTATTTGGATTTCAAATTGCATTAGAATTTAAAATTCACTCTCATAGAACTGTGGAATGGTCTACCCGCGGCAATGTTTCCAGGTCGGTACGATATGGGTACCTTCAAAAAGCGCGTCTATCTCCACCTCAAAGGCTGGCAACGCACCTGTAACTCCTCTGGTGTTGCAGGGGGTGTGGGCGGCGGTGATCACCATCAGGTGACCCGAACCATCCATTATCCTGCTGACCTAGAATTCTACAGAATACTATATAATACCGATTGCCTGTCGTATTCTAACATAATATATCCCTTAGACGCTATATTCTAATTGGCACTAAGTTAGTGCCTTAATCCAATGGGAGCATAAACTTGATACACATAGCTTAGCTTAATTCTGATAAATGAAGTGAAATTATACATATCTGGTACCAATAATAAAAGTAGAATATAAAATAGGTAGGTAATTGATTTTTTAACAATATATAATTAATTATTTATATATAGAAATTTGATTATAACGCTAGGATGTGATACATTGTTATAATTTTTTTTACCTCTATAAGTTAATAAAAGATTTTTCTACTGTGAGGTTAGATAGCTTCACGCTGTATCCGATTGTACCTGGAAACGTTGTTGACCGTGACAAGACACTCCGTTCTCCACTATCCGTCGAATTCTTAAGGTTTTGCGTGTTGTTATATAATATGGCACAAGCATGTGATTGTAAACGCGACGGTTGTGGGTTCAATTCCCACTCGAGGAAATCAAAAATTTAATATTTTCATTACCTCGCTTTGGTAACGAGGCAAAGCGCGGCGCTGAGTTCTACTAACACGAAATGGGAAACGGAAATATTTAATCTATGAATCCCTTATGAAATTCATTCTGAATAAGTACTATTATTGGATAAATTTTAAAATTAAATAAATTTGTAGATGAGCTAAGAGAAATTGCAGCGATCACTTACAGAGTAAATTTAATCAAACTGTTCCTCTTCAATCAGCTATCTTATTACCCATGAACTGTTCAACAAATTAAATAGGTATATATTGCTTTTAGTGCTGCTCTGTTGAAACTTAAAGTTACTAGAAAAATTAATACATTTTAATTATATACAATACTGTTAAAGGTGTTATTTAAAAAGTATTTATTATATTTTATAAATTCATATTTTATTTGTCTTATTTAATTAAAAACATGATCTATTTTCAAATTTAAAAAATATATATATTAGGGGCTTTATGGATGGCCGATTAAGAGGATATTATGTTAAAAGTAAATACGTATAGCCGTTAGTTGTTGAGATTTTCTTGGTTTCCACAGACTACGACTAAAAACGTAGAAAATAAAAATTTGAAAACGTAGAAAAAAAAACAAATGTATATGCAAATAGAAATTAAAATATTTTATTTAAAATCCCTAAAAAAGCATTCGTAACATAATTTCTCTTTACAAAAAAAATTGTAAACACTTGTCTCTCTTTTTACGTCCTTTAGTGGCTTTTTATTTCTATTTATTATACATCCAGTCACGTGACAGTCGGATCTAAATTAGTTTTTTGCGGTACACAGCTCTCGTTCAATTTAAAAACGTATTTACTTAAAATCCTTTCGAAATAATTATAATTAACGTAAGAGAAAATACAAGTTAAGATGTTATTTTTAAATTTAATGTTGAAAATCACGAACATCCATGTACCTACTTGTCTTTTAATAATTTTTTTTAGCTGTACGCTGTATCCCTCACATAGGAATAGGAATAGGCAATGTTAACCGTTCCCCATTTTCCGCAGAATTCTGGAGGCCAGCAGAGCAATGAAACCAAAGAAATGAAACTATTAAATATTTCATTTCGAGTGGGAATTGAACCCATAATCAGTTTACACTACAAGTTTACAGCCCCACTTTGTGCCCGTATGCCACGACCGGCCTCGATAATAACATAAATGTTTTAGTTTATATAATAAATAGAAATGAAGTTAATCTCACGAAGTAGGTATCGAGATATGAAACTTAATTCGGTATTAGGCGCGGACGAAAAGGACTTCATTTGTAATCATCTAAAAAGTAATCAATTTCGAGAGTCCTCGAGCTTAGAATGAAGTGTTTTCTTTGAGTAGACTTAATTAATCTGTTCAATTGATTTTAAGATTAAACATAATACCGTTGATGTAAGAAATTTTAATTAATATATTGTGAAATGTACGTATTTTTCTATAAAAATGCTTTATTAAAATAAAAAAAAGCAGCCTCAAACTTTTTCTAAAAAGAAACGAGGCATTGTACAATTGAGTAATGGAACTGAACGCAACTTTTTTTAATTAGAGTTTTTAATGAAAATGTAAATAATTAGCTCACTACCTCTTTTCCAATATAACGTTCTCAATGCGCTGAACATCAATGGCCTTAAATATATTTATTTTGGAAAATAATGTACAATATTTCCATATTTCTATTGTACTATATTTCTTATTATCTATTTAATTCAATTAATTACAATTTTTTTAAAATATTACGATTGTTATTAATTGTAATTTATGATCAAAACGTAAATTATGTAAGTTACTTAAAAACAGAAACGCTAATGTAAGTTAACAAAGTAGTTTATTATTTAATATTTATGAGTCTATAGCGATTTTCGTCCAGCGACCACTATCACGTTATTTTTCATGCCAAGAGAGAATAATTTTATTTCCGCACAAAAGTCGTAATGTTATCTGTGGCAAATTTTAAAACTGCAGTTCCAATGTCATGTTTCATAAGCTGCAGTAACTTATGGCAATAGGAAGTATTTTTTTTTTGTTTTAGTTGTGTAAAATTAATAATTATTAATGATTTATATTCAGATAATACAGACAAACAGCGAATATATTTAGCCAAAAGATGTATATATGCCATATATACAAAATTAATTAATAATTTATGAAATATTTATATATATATTACATATGTACGATTATGTATTAATTAAAATATAGAATAAGTAGAGGTGGTTCAATTAAAATGGGTCTTATTAGAATTCTATGGTAGTGTCTGTCTCATGAGTGACTGGCGTCACAATAAGTATGACGTCATAAATCAGTCATAAGTCTGACACAATAAGGAGTTGTGACTAGAATCTATTTTAAGGGCTATTTCCTGAGACATGAGAAAAGAGGAATATAGAGGAATGTTATATGTCTTTTTATACATTAAAATATAATTAAAAAATAATTTCAATTCAATAAAGAACTTTCAGTAGTTGCTACAGCTATAGTAAATGCATAGGTAATGCTAGAATGTAAGGAAATGTGGTATACAATTGCTAAGTTTGCGTCGAAAAGCACTTAGAAATGTTCTGTGCAAATATGTAATATACACTTACGGAGAGCTGAGATTTAAGCTGCATTGTTACAGGAATAAAAGCTTATATAAGATTTAATATGAATGCTTCAAGTTCGATTCTCACTCTGGGGAATGAAAACTTTAATATTTTAATTTTTTCGCTCTGGTGTCGAGGCGAAGCGCGGCATTTAGTTTCGCCACACACTATGCCTTCAGAATTTGGCAAAACATAGGGAACGGAGAGTCTGAACACTCGGTTGTTATTGTCTGCTCTGCTACATGCGGGATCTTAATACGAACGGAGTACTGTAGGGAACCTATAGTAAAAAACTATAGGTTCCCTATACCTCCTCTGCTATGTGCAGGATACAGCGTGAAGCTAAAGAGAAATCAATAACATTATTGTTTTATTTATTAAAAATACGATAAATATGGTATTTTCTTTTATTGTTTTATTACCAGTGCTGCTGACATTATGAGTTGTGACGGTCATTTATCAAGCGGTAATTTATCTAAATTGTGTTTTGACTATAAACGCGACTGGTTTTGGGTTCGATTCCTACTTGAGGATATAAAATACTTATTTAAATGTATATTTTTATTTCTTCGCTCTGGTGTCGCGCCGTGTTGAGTAACCCCACTAAACTAGCAATACTTCCAAAATTAGGCGAAAAGTGAGGAACGGAGTGTCTTAACACTAGGTTCCTTCTGTCTCCCCTGCTGTGTGCGGGATACAGCTATTTTATTTTTATTTACATTATATATAAACATATATTAGTTTTCTCTATAGATTTTATCATAAAAATATGATATCAAATTTATAGAGCAATATCTTACAAGCCATTGTTTATATTAAAATAGAACTCATTTCCATACACACTGGTAATTCCACACAACGAGAAGGCAAGATTACAGTCACGAGAAATATTTACATAGGAGGCCTCTTAATATAAAAGGAGGCTGTAATATAAAACTTCGGAGTCATATCCACGCTCAGTATCTTCATAGGAAGCTATTTGCTTTTGGCGTAATATTTTAAGATCTTTCATGAATATTTAATATTTGGTTATTAGATAACCCAAAAGATCTTCACTCTACGTAAGCTTCTTCTAATCAGTTAATATTTACAATTAAATATATAAAATATAATAACTAATTTGTTATATTTAATTTATTTATATATTTAATTGTAGATATTATTAGGTTGTTATAAGTATTAAGTTAAATATATAAAATACTTATGGATCCGAACGTGGCTACGAATTATATGAATATTTATTAAACATATGAAATTATTTTCAGTTTTCAATAGTGAAATGCGTTAAGCAAGCTCATTTTTGGGTGACGTTTTCTAACAACAAACTTTGCAAATCGTTGCTTAGCAATGGGCGCATAGCGGCTTATTATTAATGGCGGGTTATTATTAACATGGCGGAATAAATTGCATGTCAAATAAATAACCATTTTAATATATTGGTATGTATCGAAAATATTACAAATATGAGAAAAAAAAGTATCATATGTTCATCCCGAGACCCTCAAGTATCTCTATATGAGTAGTTTATCACAATTAAATTAGCGGTTTGGCCCTGATTGCGTAAAAGACAGACAGACGAAAGTAACTCTGTCTGTCTGACAGAGTTACTTTCGAATTTATAATATAGGCATGGATAATCATTTAGTATAAACAACATCTCTGTCACTTTGAACCATTAGTCTTACCCATATTCAGTTGATTCTAGCATTATTTAAACTAATTCCATTATAAATAGACTTAGCAGACGTCATAAGCCCGAGATGTGTCACTCCCGCACACAAATGTTATCCGGCTTTTAGTTCAATCCAAAAAGCCTTTTAAAGTGTTCTCTCTAAAAATAAACGGATTTATGTTACGCCTTTCGTTCAACGTTTGGATATGAAAAGTTTTGGTTTTAATATAAATTATACATCGTTCAAAGGCTTAAAATCTATATACGTATAATAAAAACGTGACGGATCGGTGTCTGATCATAGAAGATATATAAGAAAAATTGTTATTTAATAACGTAATAAAACCAAAAATAATATTTTTTGTCTGTTTGTCTGTGTAATAGTTCACGCTAATATCAGAATCGGCCGTTTTAAATGCAGTTTTCATTATTATATTTAGCTGAGCTCCTCTTAATATTTAGGGTTTGTTTTGCAATAAAGGCGTAGATATTGTTTTTAAAGTAATATTGTTATTATCAAAATTATTACGAAAATAATGCAGATGCTGGTTCTCAGAAGTAATCAGCTAAATGGAACCGAAAGGAAACTCGAGCGTTTCCTACGCTTTCGCCCGTATGTAAGTAGAAGTTTCAATATATTGGCGCGAAGTAGGTCACTTGTGGGAACCGAAGTTAACTTTAAACTAATTGATGACTTTGTTAAGAAACATGCTTAGATTTTAATCTTTACATTTTTAAAGTGTAAATGAATTTTAGGTTTTTTTAATATTAAATTTCTTAAATTATTTTACTATATTTAACGTTGTGAAAAAACAAAATAGTATTTAGAAGAAATATGTGTCTATACGCGTGTCTAATTGGCTTATTTTTTTAAACTAAGCACCTAATTAAATTGTGGTCTTAACAGCGGTCGATCGCCCAAATATTATTTTGAGGATCTCTTAAATAAAAAAAAGAAGAAAGTGGGGAACGTAAGTGTCTTAATTGGAAGGGAGCATATTAACATTTGGTTCCCAGGTTCTCTCTATGTGCGGGATACAGCATAAAGCCAAACGAAATAAACGTCAATAGTCTAAAAACTTTTGCCACTACAAAAATTTAAAATATCTGTAAAAAAAATTCTAACAAGTAAAGCGTATTACACTGTTCAAGAATATTTAGAGGATAAACATGTATGGAATTAATGTCTATTGAATGTCATGCAGGATAGCTGCCAGCTAATGTAATAGATTGTACCATTGATTTTGAAAAGAGCAACTGTTGAGTTTCTTGCCGGCTCTTCTCAGCAGAACTGCCTTCCGAACCGGTGGTAGCTTTTTATTCATATGTTCATTCGACGATTCAAAAGTGCTTGTAATAATTGCCTATTTGAATAAAGAATATTTTGAATTGAATTGAATTGAATAAACTAATGTTTTTTTTATTTGTACAGCACAAACAAAAGCGTGAAAGTGTACTCGTAAAAGTAAATTACATTCTGTCGAAAAGCGACAAAAATCCCGTCACCAGAATTAAAGTTGTTTCATTCGAAACATACACTGTTAATATGACGTTATACGAGTATACCAACAACCAGTCTCGTCTACAGTCACACTCTAGTGCCATTGGCCTCTATTTCTCTCTATTCTCTCTATTACAATTAATAATAATTACTCACTCTACCAATATCATCTACTTTGATAAATTTCAAGCTTGGGTACTTGGTGTATGATGAATGGGAAGGTCCAAAAAGTATCAAAATTTATGGATTGTAGCCGTATGTAAGTACCGTAGTATGCCTCTCAGTCATTACCCAATATAATATTTTATTAATGTAGGTCCACGGGAAGTATCTTATAATGTACTGATACATTAAGCTTGTATCTATTTATTGCGTTGACTTACAAGCCTAATTTAAGATTCAAGCGAAAATAGAACTAAAATTTGGTATTAATTTAATGTCTTGACAGACGGACAGACAGAAAACAGAGTGATCCTAGGAGGGTTCCATTCGTACCTTTTGAAGTACGGGAAGTATTAAACAAGACAATTGAATTATGTGAAGTTATAAATAAAAATTGTTGCAGCCAGCGATAGAACTCTACAAAATTATAACTTGAAAGAACAGAAACTTAAGCAAAAAGCTAAAATCACAGAAATGTTAACTTTCATAACAATCTCTTTGTAATATTCTTACAGTTTTATACTACGTACAATTGTTGTATATTATAGCTAGTGTCCCTATGCGCTTGTATCTTTAACTACGATGGTGCACTACCGTTTGTTGCGCCACTTTTAACACTAGTACCTATTCACGAATATTGTGAGCGAAACAGGATTTTCCAGTTTCTATTTTCTAAAGTCTAGTCCGGAATGAAAAATGTTGGAAGTGGAAAAACCTCAGTATTTCGCGGTCTGGTAAAATCATGCGTTCTCAGAGAAGAGGCAATCTCTTTGACGTCTATAAAAAGCCGTAGCAAATACTGATTTTGACGCGGGAAATTCCTTTACGGGTGGCTACTTCGTTTCAAAAATGCAACAAAATGTAGCAAAAATATTCTTAAAAAATAAAATGAGGCTAGTCGTGGTGTAGAGGCATAAGCATGTCAACACAGGTTGTTCCCACTCGAAGAAAATAAATATTTAGGTAATATTTTAATGTCTTCGCTTTAGCAGCAATGCCTCCAGGATTCGACGGAAAATGGAGAACGGAATCTAGCGGAATTAGGTTCCCTCTGCCTACCCAGCTGTGTGCGAGATACAACGTGAAGCTAATAAAAAAAAATGAAAATGTTTGTAACAAAAAAAAAGAAAATTATTGTATTCATTGAAGTGGAAGATGTAGTATATTAAAAAAGTTACTATTTTCATACCCGAAATAATAATAATTTGGTCAAGTAAGTCGTAAGGAATATAAATTCTAATTTCTTTCTTTCTTTTATTTATCACATTTTAAGGAATGTACGTTCATATACCTACATATATGTTCGTTTTGGAAAGGTCATGTCGTTTCCAGTATATCAGGGGGTTAATCTAATGGGCTTGCGGTAAACCATTGTAATATCGGATGACAATTAATTACGAATGCCTAATTCTAACAAATTGGCTATAGACACTTAAACTATAATTTTGTAACTATAACAAATGAAATATATTAATTTTATTGTAATACAAAAGTTTTGCTACTATTGATATATTACAAAGGTAATATTAATATTTGAAGGAAAATGGTTTAAGTTCATAATTTTTTTCATCATAACTAAGATATTAAAATCGTTTGGATATTTATAAAATGCATTCAGAGAGATTGCGAGTGTCAGACTTGTATATTGGCATCTGTCGTCCATCTTCCCTCGATCCTCATTCCCTATATTTAACTACATTATTTTTTCACTATTTTAAAGCTAAATTACTATCTTTAATAATAATTATATCAATAATTTAATTAGTTTTTAAAGACAATGGCTGCAATTAAAATATAATATAACTTTTAAAATCAAATCAACTTCTCGTTGTATTCTGCACACAGCAGGGTAGGCAGAGTGAATCTAGTGTTAAGACACTCCGTTGCCCACTTTCTCGATTTTTACCTCGAAATCGGAGCGAACCAGTCGATTTCTGTACAAAATATCACGTCACTTGTTTCAAATCACAGTTAATTTACGGTCGCAGGTTATTGGAATTATTTTATGAGGCTTAAGTTCTGATTTATAAAAAAACATGACCATAGATTAAGATTAAATAAATGAATAAAATTTACAATTTATTTCTCGTTATTATGTATGAGGAATAGAGAACTTTCATACAAAAGTTCAGGTAGATTTAATAAATTGTTTTGATTAAAATCTTGCCTAGAAGGCAAGATATTCAAAAATTTAATAGACTCATTTGAGTGTTCCCCTCCACGGAAATCTTTAGTAAAAGGCGAAAGATTTATACGTTTTGAAGGGAAACCAGAGATGGCTTAAATTTTCGAATTTCGCGTTACTTACGCTTTTAGTAATACAAGTCGATAGCGTGATTCAAAAATAAACAGCATTCGAACAGCGCCATCTAGTTTGCTAACAGGGTAAAAATAATAATAATAACTCTTTATTGTACACCCAAGAAAAGACACAAAAATACAATAAAATTATATAAATGTACAAAAGGCGGCCTTATTGCTTAATAGCAATTTCTGCCAGGCAACAAGGATAACTTAAGGCAGAGGAAATAGCAAATTAAGATATGGGTAGGGCGCACAAAATGTATATATATAATTAAGGGTATAAAATAACACATACAAAGCATACATAGAGCCGTATCAATATACATACACATAAATAAATATATATATACTACTACATACATACATCGATAAAGATAAGAGTAGTATGTATTCGCAATACGTTTCTTCAGAACTGTGCCAGACACGAAACGAACGTCGAAACTAAAAAAAAACACAACAACTTGTGTTTTTTACCACTCTCTAACGTTTTTTAGATAGCGTAGAAATTTTCTTTATTTTATACTCATTTTCCATTGTATTCATTGTTGTAGCTTACGCGCTGCGTGGGTGGGAATAATGCAGAATACGAAGAAAACACATATAAACAGTATTACTTCTCAACATCTGACGATGAACGTACCTCACCATACCCTATCAAGAAACGAGAGACATCAAAGAGCAGTGACTCTCTAAACGAGTTCTTTCAAGAACCTCCGAAGATAAAAAAGACAAAACTACGATCTTCATCGGTGGTGCGAGCGACGAACGATGGTACCTCATATCTTACTACCAACGAAGATGATGGGTCCAATGCAACACATCTCATAAAAATTGAGATATTTGAACCGAAAATACTGGTTGATGTACCACTGGAGGAGCACTGGAAACATGCAGATGTGAGGGTCAAATATTATAACAAGAAAATTAACAAAAATAACCACCACCAACTTACACGGAAGTTGGTACATAGTATCACCAAAAAAATTTCTAGTGCACCAAACCTAAAAAAATATCACTTTAAACAAAAAGACTAAATAAATTATTTTACTAAAATTTTACTTTGTTTTTTTTCATTTGAAACGCATTTTAATAAAATCAAATAATATTTTTTTTACATTTAGCATTTATTACATAATAAATAATGTTTCATACATTTTTTTTTCACATAATGTTATTCTTAAAAAATTCTTAAAATATTATAAAAGATTGAAACATAACGTTCAACAGAAGGTCATTATTATTTGTATCTTGATTAAACATTTCAACAAAGTGAGAGACATACCTCTACGCTTAAGATATTTATATATAAGACAGTATTCACCACAAAAACAAGAAAAAATATTTTGAATTATCTTATTGCTATATATCCATCTACTTGTATTTCGCTTTAAAAATGACAAATGATAACTATTTGGTTTTCGACCAAAAGTATCGAAATATTCTCCAATTCCATTTGTACCTATGTAAATTGCTATCCAATGTGAGCCTGGTTTTGTATCAGGATCTAAATTACTGATCAAATAAACAGGAGTTGACATATGAACCGGCAATCGATTAGCAGCAAAAACATT